>VUQG01000565.1:15026-25602 GCA_015106755.1 Etia nguti
CCCCCTTTCCCTCCTCCCCCCCCCCCCCCCCCCCTCTCTGGCTCTTTTCTCTCTCTTTCTTTCATTCTGTCACCTTTCCATGTGGCATCACTCTGGTTCAGTGAAGTGCAAACCTCGATCAGAACAACAGGGAAAAAGAGAAATGGATTGTGGCAAAAAGAGAGGACAAGAGTGGCAGAGGAAGATAATGCAGAGAAAAAAATGGATAGGCATAAAGTAAGATTGGCAAAACTGGAGATGAAAGGACAGAAATGAAGGGAAGGTGCTACCAGGGCGTGAGATTGAAAGTAGGCAGCTAAAAGCAGAAGAAAGTTTGCCAAAATATTTCATGAAGAGAGTGGTGTGTATTTTTGTCTTAAAGATCCTGATTTTCTTTTCTTTTTTTTTGTTTCTCAATTTTGTGGTTCATATTTAGTTTTCCACTCTTCAAAATAGTGTGAGCATGTGTTAATACACTTGAGAGATAGAGTTTTACAAGAAGAAGGTGACAGAAAACAAATGTGAAATTCATCCACACAGTCCCACCTTCACATTTTTCGTCCATGCCTATTTCTGGTTATTTCACCTGAATTTCTATGATATTCCTTCCTCTGGTCCATACATCACTACTATTGTCTTTATGCTTCTGTAGTCATTTATATGTCCATGCAACTTTAATCTCAAGGCATAAACTTAGGGATAACAATGTTCATCAGTTAGGCAACCTAGCACTTTGGTTCAGACTAGACTCCATCCGTCTCATTAGACAACTGCACAGACATTTTTGTAAGATATTTGTCATGGGTTTCAGACGGACTCAGGCGATTTATTTACATTGTTCAGATGAAAGGACAGAAATGAAGGGAAGGTACTACCAGGGTGTGAGATTGAAAGTAGGCAGCTAGAAGCAGAAGTGCAATATATACAATGTGCAAGGGGGGTCCAGGGCTCCGGGATCCGTGAGAGGGAAAAGGGGAAAAGTCCACACACCAATGTTCTCCAGAAAACTGTCCTCTCTCCTCCGCAGCCACTCGCGCTCCAACTCAAACACAGTTCGCCACTCAGTCGCTCTCAAATGATCCAGACGGGGAAATGGGAACAGGTCCAGGGAAATCTATTTACAAGAGAAGCTTAGTCAGAAACAGGCTTGGGAAAACACACAGATTCAGATATTGGTTGCTGGGCTAACTAACACAGGTTACTCAATGATCCAGCGATGAGAACCACAGAACCGCCATCTTAAGTAGTACTCAGAATAACAGGTAGATTAGCAGCATGTGTGACAATCATGGCAGGTGCATGGGCCAGAGGCGGGAGCCCGAGGTGAGCTCCGCCCAGGCAGAACAGAGACAGAGGAGAAAGAGAGAGAGCAAAAACAGAAAACATGTGGGCTAACATACAGTCAGCCAGGGAGGCACGGAGACCATGACAATATTATTGTTCCCTAAAGGATGAATCATGCTGATATGAATTTTCCCCCAACTGACATGTACAGTTTGACATGTTGGCTTTAAGGCCTCAGTTTTACAGGCCTAGAGACCAATAGGTGACTCCTTGGCAATCACAGGTTGCTAGAGGAAAAATATGTGTTTGCACACCAGTTGGCAAGTGGTTGCTGGTAATTACAAAATATATGGTGCTGCACCGAAAATCTCCTTGAGATTGCTTTTGTTGTTGCGGTCAACTATAGTTTGCACTTGCCAACTACAATACTTGCCGAGTTGTAGTGACGATATGAAAAGCATCACACAAAAATTTTTCCAATTCTCTTGCTTGCAATGATAAGGCAAAACTTTTACTCTGAAGGTCAGTTTTTTCCATTCCTTGTTTTTTTTTTTACTTTGCATGTTTTCCATTTCTGCTTTCATCATGTTTTTTCAAGTTTGACTCCCACTCACCAAGTACACCTGTGTGACTGAGGCCTAATGAAAATACAGCAGAAGACACAAGAGTGTAATGGATGTAATGTAATCTGTGCAGACATTTATGGTTACCACCATGGAGCTTTTTTTTCTGCTCCCACAAGCAGGTCAAAGTTTTGTTTTGTAATGTGGGATATTTTACAATTGGAGACAGACTAGATTAAACATTTGTGTCAAAATGCTCCCCCTACTGACACTTGAGGTGAGCTGACTTCATTTTTAGTCCCTATGTTGAGACTGGCATTTATCACTTTAAATAAAATGTATATTGGATCGATTACAGTGAAAGATGCCACATCTACAAGTCCCAATTCCAGTTTGTCCAAATGTATGAAAAATAGTCTCCTTGTGTCGTTTGCATGAAATTCTATTGTATTTATTCCTCATAGAAAAGTGCTAACAGTCAGCTTGCGAAATTAAGCTGTTGAACATTAGAAAAGCACTTAATATCCGCATGTTAGAATTTGCATTACAATACTGTGCAGAAGTTTTGAGTCACTATTATTTTTTCAACAGATTTTGCCAGGAAAATGGGACATATGCATAGATTAGCTAACCAGGCTTATGTTAACTGTATATACACCAAAAGTCTCTCAGGTCCCGTGTCAGGTGTGTTGTACCTGGTTTTTTAGGCCTCCCATTTCTTCTTTTGTCCTCCACTTGTCCAGTTTGGTTAATAGCTCTTTGGGAGTCACCTTATTGGTGAAACTATTTCATGTCTGTCAGACTGTGTTATCTTTGGTATTTTCTATAGATTAAATCAACAAAATGGGAAAAAACTTTATATTTTTGAGACAGCCTACTAGTATCAAATTACCTAAAGAAAATTTTTTAAAATGGCTTCTTTTCTGAGTTACCTGTGATGTGTAGACACAGTGGTTTGTCTGTTGAATTAGGTGCCATTTTTATTTTAGAGTGATACATAGGTCAGGGTTAAGTGGCTTAACAAAAAGAAGAGAAATAAAAATAAATAAAAACATTACTCAGAAAATGCTGAAAATGATCGGGTACAAAGTATTGGATCTAGTGAAAAAGCGACCATTGCCCAAAGAAAAATATTAAAAGACCTTTAGAAAGTCTGGAGAACTGTTGATCAGTATACGTTTAAAAACTACAAAGTCAAGTCTGGCTCCTTGGAAGCAAAATATAAGTAACTGAGAGGTGGCTCAAAACTTTCGCACAGAACTGCACTAAAAGGGCAGTTACAGAAGACAAATGCTTCAACTGAACTGGCTGAATCATCACTCTCTTCTGTTATCTGTGAAACTAAATAGATAATCATTTAATGGAAATGTCACAGATTAGCATTGTAAAGAGGACATAAACAGACATAAAAGTGTGCCTTTCTTCGGATCAACATGTTTTTTTCATGTACTTTATTTGTGTTCGAAAGGCCTGAAGTATCATTAACAGCTGTCGAGTAATAGACTTAGCAGGAGGTGGACAGATAATGACCGAGAGAGGGAAAAGAGGGCTACTGAACTAATGAACAGTGGCTTTTTAAAATTCTTTTTGTCCCCTCCAAGCAGGAGTCTGACTAATTATTAACAGCTCATTATTGGACCAGGATGGCCTCCCTGACACATACGGCCTACTACTAGTGCAGTTAATTACAAAACAGTAAATTTGAGGCAGGTAACAGACATGTTGTACAGTCACTTTTATGAGTAAGTGCTGGTTCTTAGTATTGAAACACCAAATACGGGAAGAAGAAGTGTTTCATTTTTTGGTCATAAATTGAAAAACAACAGATCAAAGAATTTCCCCAAAGGTTGACCAAAACCAAAAATCTCATAGTGGCATAGGGGAGAAAAAGGAGTGAGGTATGCCGCGTCAGCAGCCCTATTCTTGTCTCTATTCTAGGGGAAGCTTCTGTTTCACCTACAGCAACAAGTTGTGTCTCTATCTTAAGTGGCCTCTTCTATTCCCTGTGTGTGGAGCGGTCAGTGTCCAGAGACTGTGGAGAAGACAGAGCAATGACCACAATACTAAAAAAGGAGAAGATACTTTGACACTGAAATGAAACAATTGGAGAAAAATTAGGAAAAAATAACATTATATAAATATAACAAATAAACAATGCACTCATTGGCCACTTTGTTATGCACCTCTTGCTTTTACTACATTAGGTTCGACTGGATTGGCTTAATGCCCATGATTCAACTCTCCTGTTGAAATCTGGTCACTGTAGAAACTATTTGATTTGAGCTTTGTGACACGGTGAGTTTTCCTGTTGGAAACAGCCATCAGAATATGGGCGCACTGTCATGGGCAACAGTATTCAGGTAGTTTGTGGTGTTTAAACTGTGGTCCGATGGTACTAAAGCACCAAAAGTATACCAAGAATATATACCCCACAACATTAACAGCACCACCACCACAGTGCAGTTTCTGAAATACTCAGACCAGCGCGTCTGGCATTAACAACCATGCCATGTTTAGAGTCACTAAAATCACCTCACCTCCCCATTGTGATGCTCTGTTTGAACTTTAGTAGGTTTTCTTGACCACATCTACATCGGCCTGCTCCTATCCTAAGCTAACAAATGCAGTACAGTTCTTTTTTCTTCTTCTCTTCTTTGCGGGAAGCCCTGAAGGCAGCAGTAGGGGAAACACCGCTGTGTCTCACTTGTTTTGCATCATGATATACCGCTCTGCCTGGCAAGTAAAATGTCAACCACAGTCTTTCACTATTATTTTAATCATGCTCCTTATCGCACCAGAAGATCACTCTTGAAAGGTGGAAATTAGGCAAAGCGAGTGGGCGGGGTTTGTGAAATGTGGTTATTTCAGTCTTCCAGTGTGGGGAAAATAGAAGCCCTTCTGATATTCAGGGGAATAGTCATCTCTCATGTGATTCAAGGATGCTTCACAGCTAGAAAATCCACACTAAAACATATTATTTATGAGTTTTTCATTCGCCTGTATCAAATTTATCGTCCTCGGGTGCTGCTTTTAGCACTTTCATCGTTTTTGTAGCAAAACTGTTGAATTGAATTGTCTATATTTAACATCCGTTCATACTAGATATTCCAGTATTTTCTGTATATGAGTCACTGCCTACATGATATACATTTAAATTCCTAATGTATTGAAATGTTTCTTTCAACAAACATCAAATAATTGCTTCTGTTTTGTGTAATTTGCTCTTGCCACAAATCCATCCAAACATTATTATTTATTCAAATGTTTGTGTTAAATTTTTTAATGGTTTTATGACCTCTAACTTGCCCATTATTATTTAAATTCTTTTTTTTTTTATCTTTCCTACATATTCTCCTGCCATTTGCTGCTGCTGCACTGGCCCAATTTCCCCACAGCAGCCATTTAAAGTTTCATTTTGTCTTATCTCATGTATAAAGTAAACAGACTCATTAAGCAGGTTGTGATCATAGTTAAGCTTTGCTGCAATGAGGGTGGCACACTGCAGGCGCTCATCTCATGCACCATGGGGAAATCAACTCTCCCTCCAGGGAGAGACTCCTAGCTGTTGCATGACTGTAGTTACAGGTGCAAGAGAAACTATTACTCATGAGGCCTTGTTTTTCTGCAACACAGACATGCACACACACAGACACGCACACACACCACACATATGCATGGACACAGCTGTTTTGTTTTTTGTTTTTTTTACATTTTAACACAACTGGTATGTATTTGCACTTTTCTTCAGAAGCACTTTTCTATTAAAACTTGTTGCACATTCAAATTTGCCTCACTAGCTTCAGCTAAACAAATACTAATAAGCATGATTATAAGTGGTAATTGAGAGAGCATGCAGTATGTGGCATGAAGCAGCCATCTGTCTTTAGTCCTGAACACAGTGTGCTGTTCCTCTTGTGGTAGAGCCTCCTGGCTAAAACTACCAGTCGTTGATTTGCACACCCACAACATTTTGTTCTGTCAGTAATGTTAAGGATCAATACTAATTGCCCATTCAGCAGCGGTACTGTTACCGCTAACGCAACAATCCTGGGCTGAGATTTAGCCTCCCCGCACACTCACTTTCACACCCATCAACAGCTATTTTTTACACAGATTGGATAATTCCCATTTCTGTTTTAAAGGCAAACGTACAGAATAGCCCATCCTCATGCAGAATCAATTCTGCTCAACAAAAGCTGTGAGAAGCTCTATTTTGGGCACAGCAAAACCCAGAGTAAACCCTGTGAACTGAGGTGAACTTTCCAAAGATCAACTTGTCTCAGTGACTCAGGAAACATCCCTGAGGTGAGCCATGGGTGACAGCTGCTGCCGCTCCACTGGCACAGGTAAATGCCAGGAGCCCTGCTTGGATACACTGACTTACTGACACACACACACACACACACACACACACACACACACACACACACACTGCTGTTTCTTATAAAATCTAAATGGAACAAAAGCAGGTTTAGCATTAGTCACACTATAAACCACAGAGAACAGAGACAGATGACCCAGAATGAGTTTATGTGTGTCCCTTGTTTTCTTTATAGACATCAATAAAACACACACATTGTTGCAAGATCAGAGAAGAACCCAGGGATTCATAAACAGGCCTTCACTGTAATGGTTCAGAACAATAATTATCTTTATCTTGCTTGTGCTTGACTTTGTTCCTGGAAAATGAAGACAACTGAATAGCACTAAAATGATTCCATTACAGTGACACTAATGATTGAGTGTTTAGAAATCTGTCTAAAAATACAGATTTTTTTTATGCATATTGTCCTTGCTTTTCATTAGGACAACCTGCTCATCTGTATGCATATTTAGATTCCTGGATTTATACAGTTAAACTTGCAGTATAGTAGATGTCAGTGTTAGCTGTGGTCTATTATTCTTCCATGTTCCCGATGTGGGGTGTTTTTGTGTCGACACATGATGTAATGAGAAGTAGCACAAATGATGTAACAAGAAGAAATGCCCATACACATGCATCAGTCAGGCACATTACAATCACACGACTAAAATTGTTTAAGTCTTTCTAGTGCCTCCAAAAAGTGCTCTGACCCTCTACTGTACTCTACTGTAGAGCATTCCTACATTCAGGAAACTGGAACAATTAATACATCCATCTGTCTAAGTTCAAAGTAAATGTTTCACTAATTTTGGTTTTATTTTTGAATTGCAGTACTGCAGAGGACCACCAGGTGTCTGTAGAGTAATAGAGATGTATCCTATTTTAAAGACTCAGATCTCAAATGCAGATTACAGACTTAATGGTTTTACTTGGTCTTCATACTCTCAATAACAGGTCATGGCACTTGCCCACAGCCCTGTTGACAAACATACCCTCCCACACACCCACACACACACTCACAGCTCTATGGTAAAAGCAGCATCAGAAGCTTCAATACGGCAACATTAGTCACACTGTCACCATGCACTGAGCAGCCAATAGCCAGTTAGATCAGAAGGAACATGAGTGAACATTAGATTACAAGTATATTGACCACATAGCAGCCTCAAGCTGTGTTTACCTCTGCACAAACATGTATAATGTATAAAGGCTGCTGCTGTTTATGGATCACATGTTTAGACCATGACCATGTTTCCCAGAAGCTGTTTTCTCATAAGAAACCATTGACGTGTTCACCTGTTTGAGTAACACTTAAAAACCTGGAGGCTCTTACTTGTTACTAACGTAAGTATACAACAACCATTTAAGTGGCTACACATGTAAATACACCAATTTTGCTGTGTCTTCTTTTAGTCTATTTTAACACACAAGCACACACACACACACACACACACCACATGCGCACACACGCACACACACACATGCACACAGGCTCTTTTTAATTATTCTGTTCAACATGGGGTTTACTTACCCCAATAAACAAAAACAGAACAAAACTTGCTATCTAAAGTGGAAACAGAAAAAATAACCTTACTGGGATTCGAGAGAGGAAAAACTATACACATATCAATGTATTTGGGGTGCACGGGGTGGCTGTAGCTCAGGTGGTAGAGCGGGTCACCTACTCACTGGAAGGTTGGTGGTTCGATCCCAGGCTCCTCCAGTCTACATGCCAAATATCCTTGGGCAAGATACTAACCCCATGTTTGCCTACTGGTGGTGGTCAGAGGGCCCGGTTGGCGCCAGTGTCTGGCAGCCTCGCCTTTGTCAGTGCGCCCCAGGGCAGCTGTGGCTACAATGTAGCTTGCCATCACCAGTGTGTGAATGACTGAATGTAGTGTAAAGCGCTTTGGGGTCCTTAGGGACTAAGTAAAGCGCTATACAAATACAGGCCATTTACCATTTATTTGAGCTAATAGCATTTCTTATTGCAAACCACTGACAACATGCCACATGTGCTACACATCTAGCACCGTCTTCTCTCTAAACAGCCTCACCTACACGCTGCAGATGCTTTTACTGATGATGAACTTGTGTTGCTTACAGCATGTCTGTATTTGTGTCTGGTAGTAAAGGGGAGGCAGCAGCTATAGAGACAGAACTACTGAGGGACTACAGGTTTGGACAACAGCAGCTGATAGAGATCTGGGGACAAGCGTGCGCCCTCGCTATCACTAAGGTTAGTGTATCTCCCATCTTTCAGATAAACTGTGTTGTTCTGTTTCTCTTTATATCCAACTGATTCCCAGTTCAGCCACTTCAGTGCATGTATAGCCTACTTGTTACTTACTTGCCTAGCCCATCACTCCACCATCCATAGCATGTGCCTGGGCGAGACTGACTGGTAATTCTAAATTGGCTGTAGATAAAGTGTTGTATGAATATATGGTGACTTATAATCTTAAGTGCATTCATTGACTAGAAAAGTGCTTTTTTGCCTGTTATTATGATTTTCTCTAACACCAAGGTACTTTTTGTACTTCCAGTGGCTGTGCTTGTAAATGCACTCAAGCACTCGCACGGTCAGCACACACTCAAAAGAAAGTATAGATTTGAAAGGTTTGAAACACCACATTTTCTTCCTTTTCCTTCCTCATTGCTTGTTACCTTCACTTTACTAGAAGTATAAGTCAAAAAACAGCATGAGGAAAACTCCAATCCATCTATCGCTATCGAGTCGTCTCAATCAGACTAAGCATCCAAATTTCTGTGGGTGTGGATCCATCCAGTCTATCTTAATTTATTGCTGTGAAGGAAAGTGGTGACAAGAAACATATTTCCAGTCAGTTGTTTTTGCAGTTCTCTTTTTAATGTGATATTAACCTTTAATCTGCTGTTGTGCTTTCAAAAAGCTTTTTTCTTTGGACCATTACACCAGAGGGATCAAACACAGGGCAGTGGTTATTAACCGTGGAATTTGTGTGTGTGTGTGTTGTATTTGAATTTTCCTATGTTTTCCTATGCAGTATCCCTAAAATCTGTTCCATATAACTAGCATTTCAATCTTATTGTTCAATTTTTAATTAATATGAGTGTTTTCTTTGCACTTTAGTGAAAATGGCAACACTGCAAACACTTAATGACCATTTAAAAGTGTCAAAGCTGTTTTCTCTTTCTCCTCAACAGTTTTGTAGGGATTAACTCAAATCCAATTAAAACTTTCTTTGATAAGTTTTTCTTCAAATTCACAATTTTTTTCTGCCGTAAAACTGTTCAAACCAAAGTATGTCATGCAAATTTTTCCAATTACAGAACTTTTTGAGAAAAATAATCCAATCCAAACCCGCAGTTTAAAGCTCACGTCCAATGACATCAGACTGCCTCAGCAACCTCGTTTAATAACCTTCGCCGTGTGTCTCTCCAGCAGACCATTTCTAAAGGTCACAGATTTCACCCCATCCTCCTCACGTTCTATCACTCTGAGCCTCAGTAATCACCGCAAAACTCGTGATTGTACGAGGGGGCAAAAAGTCACAGTTGTGCTACTTACAATTTCATATTTTGCATGAACTTTTATAGAAAATGTTTGATTGCTGTGTGGAGGAAATGTTCCAGGTTTCTGTGACATTCGCTTCCAAAAATGTGAGCAGCTCACCTTGGGCGGCACAACACCTGAGCTCACCCAGTGGCACTGCTCCGTTTACCGAACCACGCAACTTTTCAGCTCTGGTGTGCACAGATCGTGCTGTGATCTGGACTCTGTCAAGCGAAGAGTGTGTATGTGTGTGTCAGTTGAGGCTGTTAGGAACACATGTGGTTCCCTTTGACCAGACCGCTGACTTGGTTTAATGCCACACTGGTTTCCTCAGTGGGCTCTTCAGCAGGCTGATGAATAAGAGTCTGAGCTACAAGACACATGAAACCCTGCTTTGCTGTCAGGAGGAAGGATGAAAAGAAAAAGAAACAAGAAGAGAGAGACAAAAGAAAATTAAAAAAAACAATCAAAAGCACAAAAGAGCAACTAACAGAAAGTTACACATTCATAAAGTGGGGCATTATGCTTACAAGAGGCAACATTACCTCACTGAGACATCTTTGATATCCCCCTTCAAAACAAGAAAAGAAGAGAAGCGGGGACAAGAAAAGTGAACGCTGAGTGGCAGAGTGGCAACATCAGTCAGAGGTGGAGGCTTAGAATTCTCCCCTCATAGTGTGTGATTAAACCCACCACATCCACTTCCCGACTATTACTATTAGCTGTCACTGGCCCCGTGCCCGGCCCTCCACCACCAGCCCCCAACAGCAAAGCCATACTAGACAAACATGGTCTGGATGGGGTGTCTCTGTGCTGCCCACAGCCGCCAGCAGCACGCTACCGCTTACATGA
>VUQG01000569.1:0-10732 GCA_015106755.1 Etia nguti
TGAAATCTTGTCTTCATTTCAACATCAAGGAAGTGTTATTGAGAAATGCTAGCAAGGAGGTTCTACAGATATCAGCAGTTCACAGGAAGAACCCCAGTGACTTGATCACCTGATCCTAGATAGATAGATAGATAGATAGATAGATAGATAGATAGATAGATAGATAGATAGATAGATAGATAGATAGATAGATAGATAGATAGATAGATAGATAGATAGATAGATAGATAGATAGATAGATAGATAGATAGATAGATAGATAGATAGATAGATAGATAGATAGATAGATAGATAGATAGATAGATAGATAGATAGATAGACAGACAGACAGACAGACAGACAGACAGACAGACAGACAGACAGACAGACAGACAGACAGACAGATAGATAGATAGATAGATAGATAGATAGATAGATAGATAGATAGATAGATAGATAGATAGATAGATAGATAGATAGATAGATAGATAGATAGATAGATAGATAGATAGATAGATAGATTTTCCCCTATAGGATGATCTATAAATAAATCTGCTGAGCCTTCAACTTGATCTAACACCATCACAAGATAATCTATTAATTTGGACTTTTAAACCAAATTATTAACTACAAAACCCATGAAGATTCTTTCAGCATTCCTTTATGTTTAGTTCTAATTATAAAACATTAGCATACAATATCCGCAAGCTAGCTTTGCAATGTTAGCATGTAGACACTACTATTGGGGGCATTTTAAGGGGTCCACTTTACAAGGGGTACCTCCGAGCATGAAGAACTACTGGTTGTGACGTTGCTAACTGGTTAAACTTGTAGAAGACAACAAGTAGCAAGAGAATTAACAGTGTCATCTTCTCAACCATTGCTATTAGCATCATAAAATTAATCAGCAAAGGCCAACACAACAACAACAACAGCATTACAGCAGCTGTGGCAGTTCTCGGTTGTTTTGCTGCTTTGGCAACATTCAGTACTGACATTGCAGTTGAAGCTATCACAAAATTATTATGCCAACTCGTGAGTCTGATTAATTTTACATCAAAACCAATGGAAAGAGAACTGGTGGTCATTAGCAACCATTTCTTGGAAACATCACCCTCACTCTAAACCTGCTTTGAGTTCCTGGAGAAGGTGCCTACAGCCTCTAACGATGAGGGATTTCACCAATCAAATCAAAGATAGTACAACAGGCCAATGGCGGGGTGTAGACTACATATTGGCAGAATTTTGGCTGGTTGGGTCGAACGATGGGTATTCACAATATTTACCCAACAATACTACTTCTAATCTGCTCTACTTTCTGTTCCCTTTCTGCTTCTATTTTCTTGTTCCATATCGACTCAAGAAATCTTTGCACAAGTTTTCGTTTCTTCACACAGGATGCATTTCTGACAATTGACCGCAACTGAATTAGACCCTGACCCTCATAGCCTACCTCTAACAACTAGCCTTCAAAGCCATACCTAAACCTACTCAACCCTCAAATCCTCAAATCTAAACCGTAACCATAAATCTAATCCTAAACAGTAACCTGAAACATTGACCCTAACCCTAAAATATCAGAATATCTGATACTTGGTTTTTGAAAAGCCAAATTAGGTCCATTTTTCATTGCTGATAACTTAGATTGCACAAAGATAATAATTTAAACAGTAATTTACAATTGGGAACAGAAGATAACTGCGTTGTAGCCTAACAGTTTATCTGGAGCAGTTCAATAAAATTACCACAAACTACGATATAGACTACAAAAAGGTAATAAAGCAGTCATCAGGTCTACACCTGAGAAGCTGCACTGTCTGTTTTATGAAGAAAAAAAAATGTCTAAGTTGATCTTTGCTCAGATTAACACTGCAGGTCTATTGTGGAGCGTGAGGCTCCGCAGCGCATGTGTGCCAATTCATTTCCTCAAGGTCTGCTGCAAGAAAACCTTCCTCCTCCGGTGCAGCCCACATGCGGGGAGATTACATCTTTTATTTATCACTTCTTGGCTCTATTTTTCCAGCAAATTCCAAGCTGGGGTGCAATCAGCCAAGAAAGCCTCCCTGTGTGTGTGAGCGTTTGGGATGTGCGGACTACTGTTATTCCTCTTTGTAAGAGTGCACATCGAGCCCAGATTAAGTTTCACTCCTGCAGAAACATTTCCCAATATCTGGAAACATAGGCCTCTTGTTTTGGCAGGGGAATGTGTTGTGAGTGCGTATTCACAAATACACAATGCCCACATGAACCGCCTGCATTTGATGGTGGAGGGGGGGTAGCCAAGGGATGGGTCATGCAAGCATTCAGATTGCATTACAATTCAAATTAAGCACGTGGAGTAATGGGATTACAGCCCTCAGAGATTCTTGAACTCACAGGTGACAAACTGTAGCACGGTCACAGCTTCCCCGCTGACCAAAACTGAGGGCTGTCTTCATTAAAGTGAGATCTTCAGATATGCACAAAGACACAACCCAAACTGGCTGCAGATTGGTGTGAATCATGGCCCATTTAAGAAGAATCGCTGTGCCAGTATACTTCCTCTTTCCAAACCTCTTCTACTTAACAAGGGAGTGAAAAGATGCTTTTGTTTGCTCTTCTTTTGCTGGCAATGGGAAGCTTGAAAGACACAAATGAACATGTAAATAGGAACAAAGTGTCAAACTCACAATGGAAATGCTGGGCATTTGATATGTGTGCTGGGTAATTAAAATCTCAAAGAACCTCTTCAGAGAGGGGGGAAAAATGACACTAAATCAAGCACTGATTCATGCTGCTGGTGGACTAAAGTTGTCAAGCACAAGCACACAGGTGTCTGTTCCTGTTTCACTTGCTCTCAGTGGGTTATAAACAAGATCACATATGGCAATTGTCATCTTCTTCTCACATATTTTTTTTTCTTTTTCTTGCCTTTTGAGAAAACAGAACTTTAAAACCTTCCCGTCACTCCTCTAGATCTAAATATAAGACATCAATAGTGCATATTTGTCTCCTTTCCAGTGCAGCAAGTCGTGTTTATCAGCTTCTCACTGCTGCACAATGCTGATCACACTGTATGCAGGCTGTTAAAGGCACAATGCATGCTCAACTATCATTATTATTCAACAGCATATCAATTGTGCCACAAAGAACAACTCATTCAAATGTAATGTGTGTCAGTTGGGACCCAACCCAGCTGAGCACTTCCCTTATTACTCAATAGTTTTATGTAATCTTTTAAAACTGATTTTAAAGGTCAGACAGTATTTGAACAGGCTTCTTTCTCATGATATTTGATACAGAAAAAATAAAGCTTTAACGCCACTAAATGCTTCTTCCCCGAGTCACGTCAACGCAGTCACTAAGTGATCCAAGGACAGGATCCGGAGGACAGTAAAATCGCTTTATTTGTCATTAATATGACAAAGTTTCGCAGTTCATTCTGAAGCTCGTGAGGTGTGATTTGGGGGGGAAAAATCCTCTTTTGTTTTATTTTCAGCGCAGTCTGTATTTTAAAGCTTTTTTTCACATTCAAACTAGCCCCGAGCTAAACAGGATTTAAATGCCTCAGTCACACATTCCCATTCATGCACCCAGCAGATTTAAAGCCCCATTGTAGCCTCTCCGCGAGTCTGTCGCCCTTTGTTGTCAAACCCTGTCACTTTACCTCCTCGTGTTAATCGACACATTCACGCGCACCGACATTAAATCTCTCCTCCTGTTCTTTCTGTTCTCGACTGAAATTGTCCGCTTGTTTCATTTTTGTCCGTTGAGCCCAGTCTCGCCACATCACTCACCGACTTGGAGTGCGTTGTCCACGCAGCCGCTCTCCAGCAGAGCGATGCCCCGTCGGAAAGGCAGCCGCGTCTCGTCGCCGCTCTCCCCGCTACTTCCGATCTCCTCCCCGCCAGTGTTGAACGACGAATACATGCAGATCTCACGCTCGCTCCTCGGGAAAGACCAGTACACGATCCGTCTCTGGACTGGCTCCGGGATCCGCTCGAAACGCTCCTCTACCCTCTGAAACGGCCACTTCTCGGCGACTTTCCTCGCCGCGATGTCCAGGAGGGACTCCGGACTCTGGGTTCTACTCGATTCGCCCTGGGTGGCACCCGAGCTGCCGCACGGCGCCCCCGCGGCCCGCTGGCCTTGTCTACATGTTGAGCCGTAGCCCGGTCTACAGCAGAGCCGCTTGGCTGGGGGCTGCTGTACGCGCTCCGCCATGATAGCTCCACTTTAACGGCGACGGAGGAAGTCAACGCACCATATGAACGGGATGGGGAACGGAAAAGGTTACCCACGGTCTGATTGTTGGCCGTGTATGGCCAAATCATCCTTTTATGGCAACATGGGGCAGGGCTTCGGCGAGCTTGTCAAACCCCTTTGTTGACAAATTAAGAGAAGGCGGGGTCTGCGGGGCAAGCTCCGTGCTGAGGACTGCCAGGAGGGCGGAATTCCCGTCCGGCCCTTGTCCTTTGAGAGCCAGATTTCAGCCCAGAGTGTTAACTTTGGAAAAAGTGTAGTTGTATTAAGGAGCCACTTTCAGACGGTGATTTTACCGGTCGGCGTTCACATTTAAGAGGGACCGAGAGAAGGGGCTTTGTCTTTCGGTTAGGTGGATCAGGCGGATGAAAGCTAGGTGCCAATGGGCGGTTATTCGCCTGTCAACACTCGAGCCTCGTGGTTTGAGGGGGGGAGGGGGCTATGAACGCAGCACCGCCCCGTGTGACGTTTACGGTCCACTGGAATGTGGGGCGTTTAAAGGAAACGTAACTGCTTGTGAGAGGTATGGAAGTCAATTTATGACAATAAAAGAAACAGGAAATCTAGTTATCAAAAAAATTGTAAGGCTGAGTCACAAAGCCTGATGAAAGACAAATTTTTGAGTTATTAACCACTACAATACGATTTTTACGATGAAAAGATAATTAAATATGTACATTTTGATGTCAAATGTTTACCTTTTTAACACATGACCTCTCATTTTCCACACCTTTCCTGTTTTCTTACATGTTTCTCAGTATCTCTTAATAATTTTAAACATTAGCATTTTATTTCTTCTCTCTGGAATTCACCAACTGTACCTTTAGCTGCCACACACGTTTTGCGATGAACTGCACAGCTTGTTACATCATGTTTGATTAAAAAGTTGCATTTGAAATTACCTGCTGCTTAAAGAACCACTATTCTGTTTATGTTTGCTCCTAATGCTAACTGGATGCTGAGTACTGTGGCATCTGTAACATGAACGCATGAGAGGAAAAAAGGGTTGTGGTGATAGTGTAAGTAGGCCATGGGTTGCCATTCATTCATATTGAGAAAGACTGCACAAAAAGAAAAATTAAACAAATTTAAAAGTAGTCTGCTTATTAGATGTAACTACTCATTAATTGAAGGTGCCAGAATGCTATTTGAGATCCTTCCAGCTCATTTTAATGCCTGAATGGAACAGTATCACAGAATGGCTTTTACCAGAGCCTGGACCTCAACATTACTGAAGCAGTGTGGGATCATCTTGATAGAGAATGGAACAAAGGGCAGCCAACGTCTGAAGAAGAGCTTTTGTCCTTTTTAAAGACTGGAGAACTATTTTTGAAGACTGTTTAATGAAATTCCAAGAAAATTTTCTCAACACAGCCTAACTGTGTTAAAGAATAAAGATGTTCATATCAAAAATTGACCTTCAAGCTCATTAGAAAAAAAAACAAACTCAGTAGACTGCTGCATCTGTTTTCCATTTTTTAATTTTGCCAGCAAAATATAAAGAAATGAGGGGTGGCTTAAGACCTGTGCACAGTACTATACATAGATAGATAGATGTGCACTGTGAGAACACAAATCTGAAACCCTGTTATGACTTAAGTACAAAGACCAGAACCAGCTTGAACAAGCTTTGAAGCTGCAAAAAGAGCAGTTTTTGTTTTTTCATATTATGTTTTAAGTATTTAAATAATCATTTAGGTTTGTGCAAATCTTTTAAAAATGTAATATCTGTGTTTCTCTATTATTCGTTGCTGCCTTTCTAGGACAGTACAGCATGTTATACTGAAGTGAAAACTCCCGGCAGCCCCATCCAAAGATGTTTGATATCTCCTTTTGATCAGCAACTGGGGAACATTTAAGACACATTTAAACAGTTTTACTTGAGCATAAACACACTATTTGTCACCTTAATGGGCTTATCTGTCACTTTTTTCTTCCAGTTACAGTACCACCTGCTGCTCCTGCAGGACAGAGTTATCAGCTGCCTCATTTCAGCACACTTGCTCCATGCTGTGTAAATGATTTAGGCCCCCTGGTTGACAATCTTGAGTATTGTCTCATTTTACCCTGCAGACACCACAGAAGAAGCACAGTAATGGCTGAGTCTATTCACTCAGCATGGTGGGAACACAGTGGGTGGGCTGGGAAAGAGAGACAGCAGCACAGACCATGGCACACTCTGTTGAATAAGACAGTACAGGCCTTTAGCATTTGACTCTGTTCTCATTTTTCAGGCATTTGACCAAATCTATCTCTCACTGTATTCAATGGATTTAAGGCAAGTACATATATTTCATTATATTTCATTAAATTGTCTTTTCCTCAAGAGTCTGTCAGTTTCTTCACTCATCTGAGTCCTGAATTTGACACTTTTTCAGTATTTAGAAGTATTTTAACACCTTTTTGATAGATACACTGAAATTTGGTTACAACATTATTGTTCACCTATAGCAGGGGTCTCAAACCTGCGGCCTGGGGCCCACTTGCGGCCCACGTCACCTCTACTGGCGGCCTGTATATTGAGGTGAAGAAATAAAATGCAATTTGGCCCTTAAAGTTACTTTTTTGTTAGAGAGGATTTGTTTGTTGTTGAGTGCAATGTTTAAATAAGTTCTTTATAAAAGCAAAAAATTATTTAATATGAAGGCAATATGAGAATAGAGTACAAACACATTGAAGGATTGCCTGTGTTAGTTCAGTGAGAGAGTTATTTGTAAAGAAAACAATTTTCACTAGCAGTCAAAAGCTAATGTGTACACTTATGTCTGCATTTTTTTGTTAAATACGAACAAAATTATAGCAGAATTGCAGCCACATGTCTGGCCAGAAAGAGAGTACCAATTTGTTTATTTGTTAGTTCAATGAAAGGCTTCAGTTAGTTAAGAGTGACCAAAAAAAATTGCGTTCACGTTTGCAGTTTTGTCTTGTTATACAATATTTGAAATTTAAAACAAACAAACAAACACTACATTTTTGGAAATATTTGTGGATGTTTTCTTGTTTGTTTGTTTGTTTGTTTGGGGGGGAGGTTGTACTACTTGAACACGAAAGTGGCCCTCCAACGAGATTACAGTGCCAGCAGTGGCCCACAGCTCATTTAAGTTTGAGACCTCTGACCTATAGGATCATGGTACTGTATGTTAGGTGACCTCCAAGCGGCACCCCACTCAGCTTTGCTGCCTACTCGTTATCACTGACACCATTATACTACTGATAAAAAAATACCTCTTTAGCCCAGAAAACCTTTTTTGTCATAGACCACCATTATAAAAATGTCATCTGTAAAACTGTTGATACGGCATATCAAACTGCGGACATCGTCTACGTTTACGCTTTCTAGTATAAAAGATTCATCCATGAAAGTTTCGTATCTTTGAAATATCCCAAAAATATAGAAAACAGTTTATTTTTGCAACGTAATTACAATAAAGGTCTGCACCTATTTGCTGATTTGGAACACTTGTGAGCATGTGCAGTGGGCTGCACACAAACCTTAAAACAAAACTAGAAGCTAGAACACTGTTTTGGTTTATGTGCGATTTGCAGGTATTATCAGTGAGGTATGCTTTTAGGCTTCTTGAAGGAACATTCAAAGCTTCTTTGGATGCTGGCTGCCTTTTGTTCCATTCTCTGTCAAGATGATCCCACATTGCTTTGGGCTCTGGGGAGGCCATTCTATGACTAGTAATGTTCCATGTGTGCTTTTCTATCCAGATATACTTGTATTACATTTCGCAGTGTATCTGGAATCATTGCTGTGCTCCGAAATGAAGCTGTTGCCAATCAGCGTTGCATGGTGGAGCTTACAGTAATTTATTATTCTGAATGCATTAAACACAGTGAAATACAGGAAAGAATCATTCACATCAGCTTACATGAAAGAAAGGGTTATCACTACTTTTACTGCAGCATTGAATATTTTGGAATTAAATTTGACTGTAAATTTTTATATTAGTATCTGTTATATATGTGATATATGTCATATCTTTGGCAAAAAAGCTAGAAAATAGTTTTTGGTAAATTTACTATTTTGATAAGTTGCGTTACTTTGGCTATTTTATTAACTAAAGCCCCTGCTGAAAGCTGCTTTTTTGCTACTCACGTGCACACACGTCCACGCTAAACCTTTAATTTCAATTTTCAGTTTTATTTGTATCTACATGATGTGCATGCCTCCTTGAATTCATTGTACCCCAGTGAATATTTTCCATGCAGATCATTGGAAATATTAATATATTAAATACTATCCAGGTATTCAGCCACAAAGAATGCTTTAAGACTTCCATTAACATGATTTCTATGGGTGGACTCTCCCCGCTCAGCTAAAATGGATAGTAAGGGTTATAATGACACTTTGGCTCACTCCTGGGGATAATCACACACACACACACGCATATACACACACGTGCACAATACAAACCATAGTATCTGTTCACGCTGGGCTCATTTGCATTCTCATCAGTATGCATGAAATTTCTCGCTGAACTTTAATACCCTAACTGCTGCATAATACACTTTAATGAGCATAAGAGTGAGCATGACAATTAAAACTCGCATTAATCACTAAATGCTGAGGGGTGGGGATGTGGGCATGAGATGAGAGAGAGTGGAGGCAGGGAGGGAGGATACTGACTGAGGACTGGGGGGACAAAGAGCACTCCAGAGAGGATGGGGTGAGGAAGAGAAAAGAAACTCAAGTGAAAAATGAAGAAAGCATGCAGCCAATGGATGCAAAGAGGATAAAAAAGTAGGAGGGGGCTGATGAAAAGAAGATGTAAAGGAATAGAGTTTACTGAGTTTCTCATATTAAGCGCAGTTGATCTGGCGGCGGAATCTCCACATGAGCAGCAGATGAATGGTGAAGTTTGCAGACAAGCGAAACACCCTCCCCTCCCTGTTAGTCCTCCTCATCCTTCACTCACTCACATTTCCCCACTTTCTCCTTTTGTTCAACGTCCTCTTTAAAGGGTGACAGAGAGTATTGTTCATAAAGGGGATAGTGTTGCCTGATGAAAACCTTTACCTCCCCCCTTTAAGGTGCTCCTTCCCTTACTTTGATGCTGATGATTAGATGATTTGAAGGTTATGAATATTCATCTAAAAGAAACAAATACAATCTCGTTTGGTTGTCTTTTACACCTTTAATCCCCCCACCCTCAACCCCCTTCAGTCAGAGCAGAGGCATAAATGTTCAGAGGTAAACGTTCTTCTGCTTAATATCTCTGTTTCATGCTTTTGTATTTGGGGGGTGGGGTGGGGGGTGCTATTTACCCATTATCTGTGTGCTTTTCTTTTCTTTAGAGGGAATCTGCATTTCTACCTGACGACTGATGTTTAAATGTTTTAGGACTGCACAGCTAATTCTGTTATGGCAATGACTTCTGTCTTGCTGTGAAAACACAAGAAAGAAAAATGACATATGCACTCATAAAGCAGAAGAGGTATCTATATGTAAGTATCTGAAATGTGTAATTTCAGTCTATATCTCTTTCAGAGGAGGAAAATATACTTATTGTTATATTATGTTTTATATTTAATTTAATATTAGATTTTATATCTGTATTATATTAATATTATATTAAGGAAAATAGAAATGATAGACTGGCAACTGTCCAGGGTACTGCACTCTCACCCTATGTCAGCTTGGATAGATTCTAGTCCCCCTTCAACCCTGAATTCTATAAGCAGAAGAAAATCGATGGATGGATTAAAGCAATGACTTCTGGTCCAAAGATGGTAAAATATCAGACTTTATTAAAAGTATTTTATGGGCAGAAATAGGAGCTAATGTATAAAGCTCAATTAAAAAAAAAGAAAATGTCAGAGAAAAGTAGAAGCCACTCTGCTAAACTCTCTATATGTATGTGTATAAAATAGTTCAAACTAGCTCTTTTGGAGGCAGTTAGGATGGTTAAATGATGCTAACATGTTGATCCATGAGTATTAGCAAAGCAATATTTTTTTTTAGAAATGAATTTATTGTGTTTGTTTCTTTAATAGGCAAAGTATCAGGAGATATTTTTTCTGCAGTAAAATCAAAGAAGGTCCAAACTGTAGAAAAGCCATGGATGCAAACATATACATAATAATACCTACAGACAACACACTGACCTGAGTATGGATAATAGCTATAGGAAATACTTCATAATTTATAGTAAACGTGGGTTACAGTTAATAAGTATGAAGATGTCTTTATGCACAGACAGATGTGTTTTCATCACTTCAGAAGTGGCAGACACTGACACAACACACTAGAGTAAACATATTAATGCTTCCACAACATGCGTAATACAAGTACACACAGAGGAGATGGGGGGTTTTTATGCGGAGAGTATTCACTTTTCTTACAGCATTTGACCCCCTTTTGTCCCTCTTTAAGCTGAACCAAGGGACCTGTGTGTGTGTGTGTGTGTGTGTGTGTGTGTGTGTGTGTGTGTGTGTGTGTGTGTGTGTGTGTGTGTGTGTGTGTGTGTGTGTACATACAGTAAAACACATTACACATTCGCAGTAA
>VUQG01000575.1:4347-15287 GCA_015106755.1 Etia nguti
CAGCCTCCTACACGCCACCCGGCAGCGCAGCGGGCAGCACTTTCTCCATCGGACCTCAGGTGTCTCAGGGCTCGTTCCTCTTCCCAGACAAGAAGAAGGAGGAGGAGGAAGAAGAAGAGGATGTGGAAGGGGGAGTGGCTGCGGAGATGCAGCCGCTCATGTCTTCCCTGAAGCCTCCCGGGCCGTTGCCGCCTCCACCGCCACCACCTAGCTTTGCCCCCGGCTCTGGGAGGAGGAGGACCCCCTGCGTGTACCTGAGGAGCCTGGTGACATCGCCCCCTCCTGAGCCTCACAGCCGAGGGCCCACTCAGCTGTAACAGCAGATCCCAGATCAGTGGAACATCAGCCACCTGCAGAGCAGGGCTGGACTCCAACAATCAGCAGCTTCAGGATACTCACAGACATCAGGTGATGTGCTTCCTGTTAGGCCATCCAATAGGAAACTAGCTCATCATCTGTCCTCCCACATCTGCACCTCTTAGCAGGTCCGATCTTCTCTCCTGTAGCCTGAGCTCCATGTGACCACCTGCAGACGTCAGAGGTCACTTGCTCATCCAGTCACTGCTGCTTTTGATCTGCACGTCACCAGCCGATACAGGTGCAGACAGGTGTTCAGATTCCGGTGACTGTTAGGCAGGTGAACGGTGTGATGTTACAGATTTTATCATCATCAGATCTCATGTTCAGACTCAAAGCAGCCGTGTGTTTATGTCTCTTTCGTGGCTTTCAGCTTCCTGTCTGTGACTCTTTAGCCTTTTCATTCTCTTCAAAAATGCAGAGTTTTGCCTTTTGACCACAAAGCAGGGTAAACGGGGTTAGACTGATGGTACTCCATCAGACATGATTGAGTAAATTAGCTGAGTTCCTGCTGCTGTTTCATCGGAATCGTTTCTTCTCAGTCTGTGGCTCTCAGCTCTGAGCCCAGTGCTGAAGCCTTAAAGCTTTCTGAAAAGGTTTGGTAATTCCTTCAGAAAGTTCTCTGTAGTTTTATCAGATAAACAGGAGGACATAGTTTTGGAACTATTTTTAGTGGCAGACTAATCAACGTCTAAGTCAGTGGAGAGCCGAGAGAAGTTTCCCTTCAGGGCTTTCTGATTCATTTTAAAAGTGGAGGGGCCACAAAACACTAACTATCTGTTCACCATCCGGAGGGACTCAAGCCTAGAATCAAACTGCCAACCCAGTGATTATCAGACAAAGCTCTACCGCTAGCGCCACAGATGGATGTCCTTTAGTGGGCACAAAACCGAGGAACCTTAAACATCATCAAGTGCAGCGTTCTAGTAAAGATTATATATGCAGCTTCCTGTCAGCTCTTCTCTCTCATAAACATGTTCGCCAGCTTTATTTATCCCAATGTCTGAGAGTGGATGGCAAACAGGGAGAGAGTTATAAGTAACTTTAAAAGTATGAACAGGGCTGTGAAATCGAAGTGGCCTTTTTCTTTCTGGTAGAAATGCTTTTGGTTCCATGCTTGATACAAACCTCAGTCTCCTGAGTGAAAGTCCTGTTTTTCATACATACACCCCTCACACACACTTTCTGTCAGAAAGTCCTGAAGACAAACTTCTTTAGTAGATCCTTTCACTGTCTGTTTGAGTCTGTACATGAACTCTCTGATCTCCGTTTGGCCTCATACTCATGGATAGAATCAGCTCTCAGTCTCGCTGCTGCTCTGCTGTAGGCTTGCATAGGAAAATCTGTGTGTTATTGATCAAATCTGCAATTTATAACTATGTAATCACTCATCAGAATATTGTTGCTGCAGGTGGACATTAACAAAGTCCATTTTATTGCAAGTTGGAGGAAAATGTCATATTTTATGTAGTTTATTACAAAGTGAAGGAGTTATAAGCGACATAGTGAGTACAATATAATCACAGATTATGAATAAAACAATAAAAATAATCCTTGGTCCTTGGTTGTAGTAGAGTGCATTTGAACCCCTCTCTGGAGCTGCTGACTTGGGCCTATTTGTGCCTGATTTTACCCGTTTAATGTTGATTTGTTATTAATCAAATACCTTCACAAATTCAGAGTTTTTTCCTTTAAATGTCCTTTAATCAGTTGCTGGCTGAGGCAAATTTTCTGGTGCAGATTGTAGTTTAGGTTCATGAGCAACTGGTTTGGAAACCCAGCTGCAGACAGCAGCAGGGGGCGCTGCTGCACAGAGGGGTTAAGGATAATGGTACGCCTCCACCTGCTGCCACCCTTTAACCTGAGCTGATAGAAGCTTTTCTGACAGTCAGAGTTCTTTGCTTTGCTCCGAATCTGAATGTGTGTATTTATTCTGTCAAAGCTGCTCGTAAACCGTAAAAATCTAAAAATGTATTTTGTAAAACTGCAGATATATAAAATCTACAGAGTAGTTTATTTTAAATGACCAAAGTGTGTAATAACAAGCATAATGAACATATCTATGGCGTGCGTCAGTGTGTAACTGCCTTACTCTGTCGTGTCTGTGTTCAGCTGTGTGTTGAGTCAGTGTTTATGTCTTACTGCATGTGTTTTTCTGTGTGTGTGTGTTTGTGTGTGTGTGCGTGCATGTATTTGTGTGTGTGTGTGTGTGTGTGTGTGTGTGTGTGTGTGTGTGTGTATGTGGGTGTAGAGGTGGAGGACAGTCTCCGGGCCATCCGCGGTTTTTATCCAACCAGCAGGCAAACATGTTTGTGTGATGGTTTCTTTAGTTTTCTCTTGTTTTGCCAAAGAATGTTTTTTTGCCTTAACGCCTCATCGAGCTGCTTTTACTCCGTCAGCCGATCACAGATCTGCAGCGTCTGCAGCCGCTCAGCTTCACCCTCAAAGTCCTGTCGGCCTCTCAATCCAGAAAGCACACAGAGCAAAAAACTGACACGAGGTCTCACTGTTCTCCAGAGTGCTGATGCTCCACAGACTGTATACAAAAGACAGCATCATGTTTGAAGCCTCGGGCCACAGTCACAAGAGAGCCGTGCCATAAATCATAGCCGGTTTATCCTCTGTTTTAGTTTAAAGGGGACCATAATTTCCAAAATATAGAATAATCATATAAATGAAAATCTAAATATAGGGTTTTGTTTTTACAATTAGAGGAGTCGCCCCCTGCTGGCCATTCAAAATAATACGCTCTGCACTGGCTTCACTTTTCAGACCCAGAGGCTACATCCAGCTTTGACCTGCACTTCAAAACATTTCAGCCGGAGTGAGCTAATTATAAAACTCTCTGTGCATGTCACACGGAAGGCTGCAGGATAGAAACAGTTACAGTTTCTTTATTTTTCAAAGAATTTTTGTTTTCAGTTTATTGATCTTTAAGTTGAAACTACCTGCCTAACAGTAAAGCTGCTGTTAGGTTTTTATTTTATTAGAGCGCAGGATTTAAGACATTCAGAGTAAATATCACTCTTTGCAAAGCCACCTGACTCACAGAAATGTCAACATCCCAACCTCAGTAAACACGCCGACGCCTGTTCCAGCTCGCTGAACTGACACCTTTTTATTTTGTCCTTTATTCAAAACGAAGCGCCTGAGAACATCTCAAAATCTTGTAATATTTTGATTCAAAAATGAGTCAGCTTTGCTTTAAAATGACTGATAAATATATTTTGTTTCATGAATGTAACACATCCTGTGTTTGTAACTTCAGACAGCTAAGGTTGGCGCCCCAAGCACAAACCATACGAAGTATTAATGATCACGTAGACATTTTGCCCTTTCTTCTGTTCTTTTTCCTTCCTCGTTGCACCTTAGGCTGAAGCTGGTCCTTGAAAAAGCTAACACAAAGTAGCACCTGCAGCTGAAGAAGTCAGCGCATGTGTAAATGACTGAAGTGCAAAGACCTGAATTAAGACAGAGTGAAGTGCACGCTGGGTGGCTGCAGCAGGCTGCTGTGATCTGCTTCATCTTTGCTGTCGCCTTGTGGTGCAGCCATGATAACAGGAAACATGTCGCTGCTTGTAGAGAGGCCTTCGCACTGTAAACATACTTGAACCTGGAGCAGATGTGGTGGATGGGTGGGGATGACCTCGCCGTGTCCCGCTGATCATCGCTGCAGTGATGCCTGAATCACTGAGACACTGGAACGTTCTGCACAGCGGCGGGTCTCCGTCTGTTTGGCCTGTGATTCGGGCTGTTGTTTGGAAAAATCCAATGAATCGTATCTGTCTTTGTGCCAAATGTGTGTTAGCTTTGGCTTCGGCCCAGAGAACCAAGAGTCAATAAATGTGAGGAGTGTTTTTCTGAATGAGCCCAGCTGTCTCCGTGCTTCTTTATTCTACCTGCTTTACTTTTTTGATGCTTTACTTTTCCTGTCTGAGGGAGACGTTGGATGCTTCACTATGTCTGATACTGTTACTCAAGACTGTGCAGAGTAACAGAACCTAAAACGCCCTCAGAATGCAACCATCAATCAGTGGACAGATGTTTTTAAACTACACCTGTACACTGTAATGTGCTTTAGCAGTGCACAGAAATACTATAATACACAGTAATTTATGCTACTTGTCCTTCTGCTCCATCTCATTTAAGAGGAAATGTATTTGTACTTGGCATTTATTTCACAGATAGTTATGAGTTCTCCTTCAGAATATCAGAGATCAGTTAAATAAATGTTAGTAAAGTACACGTAATTTGAAGTGTTCTCAAAAGGTGCAGTACTGGAGTAAAAGTCGGCTCCACCCCAGAGTTTCATTACTTTATGTTCTTTCTGTTGGTTTCAGTTACAGCAGTAAAACATTCGATACTCTGGGAAGTTTTTACATCCACCCTCCGTTGGTGGTACTTCTGGCATTTTAATCATTAATGTAGCTCTGTAGGTTTAGAATACCTCTGGACTTTAACTTGTGAAGGATTTTTCATTTGCAGGACTTTTACTATGATGGATGCAAAGAAGGCATACATCCCCTCTCTGGAAAATACAGCCACATACCCTAAGCTAGCAGACAGAGTGTGTGCTAGACTGCAGCACATGAAAATGATCTCACTCGTATTTTGTATGGAACTTCCAATCAGATTTAATTATTGTTTCAGCTCAATTTAACCCCTTCTCCTGACCTTCCATTTAAAATAAAGCTGTGTTCACTCACAGCACCATCTTGTGGTACAAACTCGTATTACACTCGTAGTACAGTTCAGCCCTTCTTTAGCGTCTGTCGGTATCTCTTCGACACAGTACACAGTAGATATTTTTGCCAGTTAAACTCATAGTTGTTGTTTCTTCAGATTGGGTTGACAACTTTAGTTAATTTCGGAAGGTTCAGGAGTATTTTCAACATTTAAAAGAGTCAAATAGAGTTAAATACCAGAGTCACTCCACATTGCTAGCCACCCTGTTCAGGATTATTATGAAAAGGAAAAACTGTATTTATAGCTGTAACAAGCCAGGGACTGTGTGTAAATGTAAACCTGCTGAGCTGTATGGTATCAGTGCCTCTGAACAAAGCCTTGCAGCTCGTACTGTATGCATCGTGTTGAAACAAGAACCGACATGCATTCATCTGGCCGTGCTGAAACTGTACAAATATTTCTCTTTACTTTTCTTGTTCCTGATTTGCTGCCAGGTCTGCTGGTATGTACACAGACAAGATCTTGACGAGGAGCCTGATAATCAGATTATCTCTGAATGGAGCTTGCTTTGTAGTTCACCTCTGAAGACGTCATTTAATGTGCAGCAAAAACTACAAACAGATGAGATTTAAAAATGTCAAATTTAAATAAACATTTAAAGTTAGAATAGCTCGTGTTTATTCAGTCCTGCAGCCTAAAAATGAAAAGTTCAAATTTGAATTTGAGTTGAACTAACTAAAAAATGAATTAAAACTTTTTACAAAGTCAAATAGAAAATATCAGCTGATTTCACAAAATTCACAAAACTATTTAAATAAGCAGTGCCTTAAACAGAATTGTCGTGTTTTTCAACACAGTCTTACCTTTTATATCTATCAAATCTATTCCCTACTTTAAATAAGCAGAAAAGTCTATTTTATCATGTAAAGCAGGCTTTGTTTATTATTTTAAGATGAGCTTGATATGACATGTGACCTCTTGTTTCATCCAAGTTAAAGTGAAAATCTGTCTTTGGTAGAGATTAATGAGTGTTTGTGTGTTTTCTCAGACATATCAGGTGAACTGATCAGCACTGCTCCTTCACCTTGTCTATGAACAGTAATGCCTTACCAAATGAATCATTGCTCTTTCCCCTTTAACAATGAGCAACTTCATGAAACTGATAAATGAAAGGTTTCTGCTGTCGCTTGTTTGTCAGGGTCTTACCAAAGATCAAATACAGTCAAAATATAGCCTGAGGACCTGAACAGCCCCACAGACCAATTTAGTCTGACCTCTGACATCCTTAAAGAAAAACTACAAACAAATAATAAATACAAGGAGTGTTTGTGGTACAATACACTAACCACTTTTTAAACATATGTTTCTAACAAAAAATATGTTGTTTTTTTAACCCCCCCCCAACTCATTCTTATGTGTCATACCTCCTACAGTTCATGGAGAGTAGCATAAGTCAGCACGATGTGCATAGTATTTGAATTCAGCTTTTTGTACCGTGGCTCTTCCCTTACTTGAAACATGCAGCCCAGCACTGCACTCTGCGTGACTGCAGGGGGCGCTGTGGAGCGAGCACGCAGAGTGAATGCGCCAGTGCAGGTGAAGGGGTGAATGCAGGTCTCCTGTGGATATATTTGGAGGGATGATTTGTGATAAAGCGCTGAAACAGGATAACAACGCTCCTGAATCCTGGCTGAAGAAAGACCTCAAAACAGTGGTGAGTGTGGACACACACAGCAGTGGTGAGTGTGGACACACACAGCCGTATACCGCGCACCAGGGTGGGTTTCAATCTGAACCTGACTCCCTGACATTAGCCACACCTGTTAGCTAATTTGTTAGCCTAAATGGATTATAGGCATGTCCTTAAATATGGAGACAGCTCCTAAATGGCGGTAAGGTGAAGATTTTTGTGTGTTTTCTGACCGGAAGTTTGTAATTCAAACGGCTGTTTAGTGGATTTGGCGGTTTGGCTAACTCTTGCTAGCTTCCTTTAAACTGAAATTAGCCTCATGCTCCTTTAATCTCTCTGGTTTTAAGAAATGGAATAACGGTTTCACAAGTCTGAATTTATGTTTGTTTTAAATAAATTTAGACTTGTTTATATATAAACATGATTTATTATTATTATTATTATTATTATTATTTATTATTATTTATTATTATTATTATTATAAGTTATTATTATTAATAATGATATTATAATAATGTCTTTCTAAATATGCCTCATGACTGCAACTCTTAATTTGTAGCAGTAACCGTTTCAGTTATGTGTAATATAGTTAATTATATAACTTTTGCCATTGATGCTTACAGCAGTATAGCAGGACTTTTGGAAGCCATGCAGGGATTTAGTCTCTGCCATAAATGACAGAAAAAAAACTCCTGACATTTTGTTTTATTGATTGCTTAAACTTTAAGTCCTTTTATAAGAAAGTCTCTCCACTAATTTCTGGATTTTAGCTCAGAATTCACAGAGTGTGTCGCTGTCTTATACCATCTCAGGTTAAAGTTAGATAACAGTCATTGGAGGCGTGTTTGGAAGAAACTCTCAACACAGTTTTCCCTTAAGGGCCTGATGATTGTGTGTGATGGTATTCAGTTGTAGTTTTCTGTGCTCTATGATGGCCTGCAGATGTAACTTTCAGCTCCTTCAGTAAACCTGTCTGATTTTCATTATGTCTTTCCAGAGTTTAGCCTCGAGCTGCATGTTGTGTAACTGTGAGTTCTGCAGCAGCACGTCCTGCACCTTAAACATACTGTAGGAAGAGTGTTTAGTGGGTGTACAATTGGCTGTAATTACTCCCTAAAGTTATGAGGAGCATATTGAACTTTGGGAAGTTGGGTGGTTAAGGAACAGTTGCTGTGGCTGTTAATTGTGATGCATGGTAGATACAGATAATATTCTAAAAATAGTCATAATGTCACATAAAACTGCAGTTCAGCCGTGACTCGGACAGTTAAGCTGCATTGTTTCTGTTTTGAATCCAACTTTTATACTGTCTAACGTCCAAAATGAGTGCAGACACTACAGATGGGTTTTAATGGTAGGATTTAACCTGTCTCAAGTGTAGGTCTGCTTTTTTCAGTTTGTTTATTTGAGATTTTTTGGGATTTATAGGTCATAAATTTCTGAAAAAAAAGTTTACTAGAGACGGCAAATATGAAAACTTCTTCAGTAGTCAATTAATAGTGATGTTCATCAGTTTTTTAATATTTAAAGCCAGTTGTACATTATTTCATTTTAACCCCTTGCATCCTGTGTAGCACTGAAAGTGATTCTTGTAATATTTACAATATTTGCCAAAGATAAACCACAGCTCAGTGTTCTGTATATTTAGGGTTTGTGTGCAATCTCTTTATTATTAGTCACAAATAACAGAGAAGTGGAGAGACTGAACTCAGCATAAATTCTTTGCTGGCTGATTGTGTCTACTGCCGCGTGTTGGCGCCATCTAACACCCGTTCCGAGCAGGAAGAACCCTCTGAGTGTACAGCAGTTTAAAGACATTTACCTGTGATTTAGGATTAATCAGTTATTTGCTCAACTGTTTTCTTTATCCACCAACTGTAATGTTTTCCTGCCTCTGAAAATTTGCTGCTTTGTCTCTATCAGAAAGTACGTTTCTTTATTGTTGTTAAACGCTGGACATTTCATTGGACACAGATCATCCAGTTGCACTATAGTTGGTAGCTGGAAAAGAAAGAAATCCACAAATTTGACAAATGTCGATGTGCTTCTTTGTCAATATTTTGGAGTATTTCAAACAGAAAGGTGAAGGATGGGGATTCTGTTTATATTATAATGAAAGGTTGCGTTAGTTTAATTCTGGGCTGGATTCAGAGCCGGATAAATGTTTTTGAATGTGACCCACAAACCAGAAGAAGCTTTCAGAGTCTAAACAGCTGACAGACACTAGCAGACATTTGGACTCATAACAGGGGGCACCTTAAGATTCACTGTGTCTCAGTCCAGATTCTTCTGTTTTTCAGCATCTGTGTACATCTGTAGCATTTCACTGTGATTATTGCTCTAACATTTACAAAACTGTCAAGCTCACATCACAGCAGAGACATTAAATTAAAGATGGACATAGTTACCATAACATCACCTATCACTTTTTATTGTCCAGGAGTGAAAACTTTGTCCTCCTTTGCCATCTTTATGTTATGTAATCAAAGACGAGTGAGGGCTGGATCTGATAGAGAAATTGAGGTACTGTCAGCCTCACAGTAAATCATCCCCGGCTTTATTGTCCTCTGAACACTAGCAGAGGCCAGAATGTACAAAACGAACATCCAGTTGGATTCAGTAAGACTGTAAACTGGCAACTGAGACTATAAACTCATCAGGAAAGTGTTTACAACATCACCCTGCTGGCCGGCCTCATTTTCTTCCTTGTCTGTAGTGTTTACCTCAGATTCAGACTGTATCCTTTTATTATGCCCCCCCCCCCCGCCTGTCCTCTCATAGCCATTGTTATACTGTATACCACGTATAATGTAATAACTGAAATAGCACAAATAGAAATAAAGAAATAAACAGATAAACCCTGAGCAAGAGGAACCTATAGAGAATTTATAGAGCTGATCTTGTTTGGCACCACAGTGCATTTAGATCGCAAAAGCTGCCAGACAGGTTTGTTTGTTTGCTGCATTGCTCTCACATTTATGAAATTGTTTCATTATTAGCCACAGATGCTAGCTGTTCTTAACCAAATGACGGCCCTAGTAGTGAGTAGGGCTGCATGTGGTTGTTGATGTTGGGGATCAACAATGGACAAGGTGACTGATGATAGTCTAAGGAGCTTGGAAAGAAAAGTGTCTGGACTTCTTTATGTTGCTTGAAGACGTTTCACCTCTCATCCGAGAAGCTTCTTCAGTTCTAGGGTCAAATGGTGGAGAGTCCCAGATTTAAGCCCTGTGGGAGTGTCCCCCGAGAGAGACATGGACCCCCTGTTGATCCTCTACCTAATCACACAAGCCAAGGTGTGAAAATGGGTGTAGGTCACAATCAGTCAAGGTTTCGGGTGAGCTCATTGTGAAACCTAGCCCCACCCTATCATGTGATTTCCTGAGGTCAAAAAGCCCAGGATGTGAGTGGGGGTTAAGGCGTCTGGGAAGGGATCTCAAATCTGGATCATAGATGGCAGACAGTTGGTGTCATAAACCACCGCCTCTGTTCAAAGATCTACACTCTACACTCTGACTACACTCCTCAGTGAAATACAATAGCCTTAAAACGAGACCCCACATGCAGCTACAAAAAGAAAGTTATTGCTTGCCTTCACATCAACATCTTGAAAAGGACGAAATCATCGACCGCTCTACATATCATTGTCTATACCCAGGGGATGCCATACCCTGTTTTTCTAACAGACTTCCTAAGATCCACAAGGAAGGGGTCCCACTCAGACCCATTGTTAGCAGCATAAACTCGGCAACTTACAACATTTCTAAGCACCTTGCTACCATCCTAGCTCTCCTTGTGGGGAACACCCCACATCACATCAAAAACTCCACCGACTTCACCGACAAGGTCCAGAAAGTCACCCTTGCTCCAGATGAAACTATGGTGTCTTTTGATGTAGTCTCTCTCTTCACTTGCATACCTACCACGGAGGCAGTGGAGACTGTCAGAAAACGACTACAAGAAGACAGCTCCTTGGAAGACAGAACCAACTTCACCCCTGATCAAATTTGCAGTGTTAGACCTCACACTCATGTAAAGGAGGCTCTTAAAACATGTGGTTATCCTAATTGGGCTTTCATCAAGTCAGCAAAGATGCACAGAAAAGAAGATCAGACACCAAGTAGGGAGGATCAGAAAGACAAACGCAACAACACTGTCATCCCCTATGTAGCCGGTGTATCAGAGAAACTCAGGAGAGTCTTCTCCA
>VUQG01000577.1:0-27767 GCA_015106755.1 Etia nguti
ACCTGAGATCCGCCCCTGGGCAGGGCCACCTCCTCCAGCTCCTTCACACCTGGAGCCAATTGCAGGCAATCAAGCCAGAGGGATTTAAGCCACAGGCTGATGTTCATTCACCGCCAGTTCGTCTTCAACCCATGTTGGTAACCGGCCCTTATGGTTCAAGTTTGCGTTGTGATTTATCTGGTTAACGAGACTTTCTTGTGCTGCAGTTCCTGAAATCATCTTGGCTCAAATCCCTTGGCTCACGCTCTACCTTCGGACTCAGGATACCAAGCAATCGCTCTGGAAATCACTCTGTGCCTCACCTGCCTGCCCTCCTGCCATCACAATCCATCTGAAGACCCCGGATCTCAGGTCAGCCTTTCCACGCCATTCAGCTCCCCTGGATTCTCGCCACCCCCCTCTCAACACTCTGTGTTCCCCTACTGCAAGTAAGAATTGTTATACTTACCATTTACCACTTTAGGGCCACCTCCACTACTTCCCTAACTCCACTGTCTTCTCTCTTCAGTGTGACTGTTCCTGCTCAGCTCCACTCTGCATCTCAGGCCCCGTTCCCTTGCCCTAGTTCTACATTCTCCTAGCCACGTTTCCCAGGCCACGCCAAGCTCTACGTTTTGTTGTTTTTTTGTCTTGCCACATTAAACCAAATAAACATTGTTAAACCTTCTGCTGGCTCTGTTCTGGGTTTCTGCACCTGAGTTCAGTCCCGTACTGACCACTCTGTCCCGTGACAGAAAGGGCATGCTCTTGCATTCAAGTTGTGCCTAATTGATATATTATGAGTGACCAGGGAGGTTTTGGTTTTGTGCCGGTATTCAGCCCTCTGCTCCCACTTTTCCTGAGAAAGACCTATTTCACACAGACAGACCGTGTCTACACCCCTCTCTAATAAGACGCCTGAGAGAAGCGGAGAATGGTAGTCATCATTAGACCCTGACACAAAGGCAGGAAGACACACATCCACCGTGTGATGATGACAGACAGGGTAAATATTATTCTTGAGCGCAGGTGTGAGGAGTAGTGGTGGAGTGATAATAGAAGAGGTCATTAAGAACTGGTTAGGGTTTTTTTTTTAAGCAAAACCCCGTAGACAGTACAACTTCTGGCCGTCTGCTAAAATGGCATAGTTTACTGTCAGAGCACAGGGGAGTAGAGGTACACACTGACAGGCTGATGATATGCAGGCAGAGGATGTTAGTTTATATCGCTGTGAAGCGTATTCATTTAGGGTGTTTTGCGGTTGCTCTCTTGGTGCGAAAACTCAGTTGGAAGTCGAGGCTCGGCTCGTATGTAAAATTACTGAAGATTTCGGCGAGCAAAGGCATTTTAAGTAAAGGCATTTTGTGGAGTCAGTCGTGAAGCTGGCTGTGCAGTAGGGGTGTGCATATGTGTGAGAGAGAACTAAATGTTGACAGGACAGAGCATTCATATGTTTTTTTCCTTTCCATGTTCAAAAGCTTCACTGGTCCTAGAGTAAAAATAGTCATCTCTAAGCACACTTTGCACTGCAAGCCATTTTGAAAGCACCGGTCACCGAGAGGGTCACCCAGTTTCTCAGTGAGCCTGATACCTGAGCTGAACCTGATGTAGTGGCAAGACCCAGCTGCACTGCGAGAACTGGCCCAGACACACTGGCTGACAAAGCTGTGACTGCAGCACAGACTTGAGGGGTGTGTGTTTGTGTGTGTGTGTGTGTGTGCATGGGGGGGTAAATAAATAAATAAATAAAACACCCCGATTAGCAGAAGCTGACCCCAGTCTGAGCTAGGCGAGGGGTTTCTAGGCAACAAAGCATGGCACATGTAGTATGTCGGACCAAAGCCCAGACCTCTGCTTCACCACCAAACATAGATAAGGGATAAAAAAAGGGATCAAGGACTATCTCATGCTGTGGATTCTTACTATTGTTTTTATACCGCGTTAGCTTTAGCCAACACATACAAATATTTCATGATGTGACATTATTATAGTAGCGAGATATTGTAGTTGCATCCCCCATAATTTTTCTCAACCTCTTGTGAAATTGATTTAAGTATTTGGATGATGAAATGCTGTTCTCAGCAAACATAATTGCTGAAATATATTGGCCTGTGGAGGTGGTCTGGCACGAATCGATCCGGTCTTTAAATCCTTTTTGGGCTCTCGGTGTGAGATTTCCAAACTTCAAACATTATAAATACCAACCAGTGAATCCACATTATCACAATAAATTTGTTGCAGATGTAAAGCAGAAACAAAGAGATTATGTTTAAGGTCTTGAGGCTTATTAGTGATTAGAGTACTGCATGTGGTTTACACATAGAGCATACACAAAGGAAGGACACAGCAACCATGACGTCACACTTTTTTTTTCTTTTTTTTTGGTGAAGTCATGTTGTGAAGCCTTGCCCTTTTGGTGTTTTGAAACCAAGACACGCTCCACATTCACATGCTAGCCATTTGTCAATCACGATACAGGCCAGCACAACAGCATGCCCAGCTTCGATATACTGTTTGATTTTAATGGGGACCAATTTTTTTAAATGAGTGTCATGTTGTGTTCTTTGAAACTTGACGTTAGCGATTAAGACCATAAACAGCAGGAAGTCAGCAGGAAAGTGTTTATGGAGGTCACAGACCCAGGAAGCTGAAGACTTGTGTCCAGCTGGATGTTTCAGTGCAGCCAGAGAAGTTGCCCCCTGCTGGTCATTAGAAATAGATTTCAAGAAATGCTAAGAGTTAGGATACTTAGTTTTATCACTTTCTAGTAGAAAAAAAAAGGCTATTGCACAACTAGCTTGACTCTGAATTCCAGCACTTTGGAATTTATAGTTGCAGTTCCTGGAGGTGCCGCTGTTGATATTTTACTAGTGGTTCAATCCCTTGCTACACCAGTCTCCATGCAAGTATCCTTGGGTAAGATACTGAGCCCCAAGTTGCTCTCTGATGCATTCATCAGAGTAAGAATGTGTCTGAATGTTAGACTGAAAGCATTTAGGTGTAGAAAAAAGTGATTGTATGAGTGGGTGTATGTGACTGAGGTAGAGTAGAAAAGCAGTATATAAGAACTCGTCCATTTACCACTGATTTAATTAAATTTAATGTAATTTTGTTTATTTTATTTTACTTTACTTTAAACTATTGACTGATCCAAGTTTGACTTTTTGCACTGATAAGGCACGTAGCCTAGATATTACAGCACTGATCCTCTTCTTTACCCACCAAGTGTTGCATTCATTCCTTTGAATCAAAAGCCCCATTGTCTTTGAGGTTATTTTTTGTTGGACTATTGCTTCTCCTTTCTTTGCCCTTTGCAACTACATATAGTCTTACAATCCTTTAATCCTCAAGATTTAAAATGGAAAGTAAATTATTAGGCTTTTGAAAAATGTTATGTATATTTATCAAAGTCCGATTTAGCAAAAATAAGTTAACCTTAAATCCCCTCTGCCCTGCTTCCAGCATAAACCCTGGTGTGTGCCATCAAGGTATCCATCTTATCCAAGAACAAGTCCAGGGATACAGGTTGGGGTTATTTTGGCATATTCTACTTGGAAAAAAAAAAAATGAGCGACACGTGTTTTGTTAGGCTGATAGCTGTGTAGAACATAAAATAAATCACAATAAATCCATAATGCAGCAATGCCCAATTTGGTCTGAAAAAGTACTTCAGCAAAACAATGGTCTATTACAACCGGCTCTGTGCTCCCTGGATGATCGAAATGAATGTCTCAAAGATTCAGCTGTATCAGCTAACTCTAACTGTATGCTTGTTCAACAGAAAGGAGGTGTGTAACCACACTGCAAAATGTGTAGTGTCTTTCTTTAAAAGTATGATGATTTTTAAAAAAACCCAAAAGTTTTATCTTCATTTACAACAATATTCAACTTTCAAGTTCAAGATTTCATGAATTTGTTACTGCATATATGATAAATGTGCTTTTGAACAAAAAAGTAAGTAAGATCTTAACACTGTACGTTCATTTTTTTTAATGGGGGGGGACCATAAATTCCATCTTTCATCTTCTGCTCATTAATATGCATGTAAAATGAAATTAATAAAGAAAAAACAGTAGAAACAGCATGATTGTGTAATTGAGTGATGAGAAAAACATTGTACTACACAGATGTAGCATTAATTTAGCAAACTGCTCAACGGTAACAAAGAGCGCTGACTGGTCACCAATTTTAGTTTTTGCTGATTGCTTTTTTTTTTTTTAAACTGTGAGTGGAAGCGACTGAGGCAAGTCCTTCCTATGTGTTGCATTGGAAGTGACTAACAAAGCTGCTGTGAGCATGCTGGAACACACACACATACACACACACATACACAAAGAAAAGAAATCAATTGGAATTGAGTTTGGAAGTCTTATGAAACCAAGCTTTCCCTATTTATCACTGCTTATCTGTCTCATAACATTGCTTGCAAATCATTTACGCATAAAACAAATAAAAAAAACCCCGCAACAAACAAACAAGAGTTAACTTCTAAATTACAGTAACAAAGTATGAAGCTGTGTAAACATGTTTCATAATTACAGTATTAACACTGAATGGAATGCGCACAGGGATTATTAACAAAGGCACATTTAAACTGTTAAAGAGAGCTGTAATTAAATCTTATGCCTGCTGTGACAGTCCAGCATAAGCTCTGAATTGATTTCGGCAAAGAATAAAGCAGAGCAGTCGATGCTTTTTAAAAAAATATAGATCTGCTTTATGAAATAGGCCGTGTAATTGTTTAATATTCTCATGATGACAGATAAAAGCCTACACATTTCCTTGAAAACATGCACAATATTACTTTGAAACCAGTCCTAAAACAATAAATATGTAATCCCTGACGCGGTTCAGAACCACACCTAACCTCTGAGCTCCCCGAATCATTAAAGCACCACAGCCCCCTCACGCCTCTTATCTGAGCGTGTTCTCGCAACAAGAAATGTCTCTATACGACTGCTTTTCAGATCAACTTTAAAGCTACGCTATTTTTTCATTTATATTTATGAGCTACATAGTGACACTATTTTCCGTCTCTGTCCTAGCGCCCAAAAATCACCTGCCCTGTCAATCACCAGTTAAGTCAGAATAACATTTAAAGTACTGTAAGAAAAAGAGCCAGGAACAAGTGAATTACACAATGACATACGCAATGGTGAAACATGTTAAACTGCATTACAGACACAACAGAGTATTTTACAATGTTGTATATATTGTTCTCTTATTTAAACAAACACCAAAACTAAACACGACATGAATTTTAATTTTATGCTTAAATTGCATTTACATAAATTGTACAACTTATTTAGTTATTCGTCGGCCCTGTTTTTGTTTAAAGGATCAAATTAAGCACAATCCAATGTGTTTAGGCATTTTTGTCAAACTTGCCAACGGTACAGACTCCACTGAGACAGAGGGCTCTCGTTTAGTGATCTGGACCTACTATAACTGCTTTGGTGTGTTTGGACTAGCTAACAAGTTAAAAATGATTTCTCTGTAATTCGTGACAGAAAGCATTACTGACAAATAAACCACATTTGGATATCATTAAGTTCAAATCCCAAATATTTTTTGCTCTAAATTTATAACCACAGATGTATACACATTTACAGAAAAACGACACCTGGCTGAAAACACATAAATTCACCTTCACACTTTCAATGAATTGCAACGGATCCTTTGCAGATATTGTCTTACATTTATTTTCAAAGTAGAAACATTTAAACTGGCCACAAACCAATGTTCTCCAAACAGCACACACACACTCGCACCAGTAATTTGAATCAACTTCTTGAGTAACACCAGATGGTACACGATCAGCTCGATATCGCACAGCATTTAGGTCTCGATTTAGAGTTTTCCTGGGGTTTATGGCGATGTGCACTACAAATTGAACAACGGGTCCTCTCAAGAAGCATGCAACTACGTTCTTTTTCTTACTTCAAACATACAAATTTGGTAATAAGTAACAGGAAGAAGAGATGATGTTTCACTTTTAGAACACAAGATCTTTTGCCTGCTGCTGCTTAGGGAGGGACACGGTGAGCCAGGATGGGCATATGGTTTGCTGCATCTTCAGTCTTTTATTTTTTCCATCTTTTTCTCCTAGCAGGTTTGTTTGAAAAAGCCCATCTGTAAAACTGAAATCATCTTTCCTCCCTCATACCTCACTGCACTGTGAAGGATTCTTATTTCACCCCCGTTGTGATCATTTAAGATAAGACTTGTTAGTTTTAAGTTTGAACCGCAACCTACGGCTTTCTGCCCTCTTACACCACAAGCAACTGCTTCTCCTTCCTTCAAATTCCTATTTTTCTTCATTTGCGTTATCTCCCTCCCCTCCTGCCTCACGTCCAGCCTCATCCATCTCTTTATCTTTCACTCTTTCAATCCTTGTCATTCCTCCCACCTCTCCCAATAACATGCAACCTTCAGAGCTCCTGCACCGCGCATTTGTCAATGACATTTTGGACAGAGTTGCCATGTCTTTTCCCTTCATATTGCATGGTTGATTGAAACCCTCTGTGGCCAGTGATCCATATCACTGACAACATTTTACTTTAACACCTCCATCTGAGCTGATATTTCCTCAACAGAAACAACCTGGGTGGCCCGGCATGCGGCACACTGGACGGTAAAGCAATGACCAATCGCTGGGGGTCAGCGGAGCTATGGTTGCATAATGGAGTTAAAGCAATCAAAAGTTGAATAACAAGGTTAAAAAAAGAGCTTTCTAGATTTAAAAAGAGCAGGTAAATGTGGGATGAAGGTAAAACAGAGACGCTGCCACGGAAATGCAATTTCCTTGGGCGCTACCAGATTGCCAGGCAAACAAACACAACGGGGTGAGATTTACTTTTCTTTAAACAAGAAAATTACAAGGTCTAGCATCAAGGATGTTTGGAAATAATAGCTGTTTGCAGGAGTAAAATTTGTATTCACTGCGAAAGCTCCACAAGCATTTGTCCCTGATCTGACAACAGGGAGATTGGTCATGGAAATGGAAAATTTTTAACATGACGGAGGCATGCAGTCAGACGAGCTTAGGCGAATCAATATTCAATCGCTGCTGATAAGCTGCGACACAGTTAATACCACGTTGGGTAGAAGGGCCGGCGACAATTTCATAGTACAAGTCACTATAATAAGCTGGCATTACGGAACACATTTTTGCATAATTGCGTGTTTCAGCGTACAATTACTGGCTTTAATAGTACATTTTATCCCTTTTCTCTAATCTCCCCCAAATGCAAACAGACGGAAACAACCCGTGACCTACAAAAACCAGCCTCTGAATTCACAGGCTGAGCTAAAATTGATAGTTTAGATCATGCAAGTCTGAACAGCCCAGTGCTGTGTTTTGGTTCCCACCTGGTGTCAAGGCCACTTTTCTAAAGCCCGTATTGCGAGGGACAATACAATGAGTAAACGAGGAAACACACAGAAACAAACACGGACCCATTTTTGTCAGACAGAGCAGTCGTGAGTAGCTATCAGTATTGGAGGGATCTCAAGCCTTCCCTCATCACCATCAATCTGTCTAAATGACCCCTTTTCTCGGCTCTGTCTCCGCACCGCTGCTGTTGCTCGTCCATTTTGTCCTCGCATTTTATCTCCTTTCAGGTCACATCAACATTCCCCTCTCTTTCTTTAATCCTTTCATTTACCGCCACTTATTTGCATGCCACCCCTCTCAACCCCCCCACACCTTTTTTTCCCCCCTTCTTATTTCTTTCTCTCAACCCTTTGCTCTGTTTCTTTCGTGCTCTTATGTGTGCACACCTCCTCCCGTCTCCCCTCGCGCTTCTCCCCCCTTGATGAAACCGCTCCATGACTAAGTGAGCACCGGCGTGATGGATAGCCTAATGGGAACAGATGAAGCATTAAAACCATAATTCACAGGGACATAATGTTCAGAGGTTTTCCGTAAGATTTGCACTTGAGGTGTTCCTGCAGCCTAGGTGTATTTGTGTCAGATTGTTAGATTATCTACATTTATGCACTAACCTATGATTGGGATTTAGCGGCAATTTGTATGTGCAGACACGCACGGTCTTAATGTTTTGTTAAAGTCTTGCCTCAGTGTTTTCTTTGGCGGTTTTGCTCAGCATTCTTTTGAAGGAATACATATTGATGATCATCGTTTCAGTCTTTCCCAAATGCACTGCAGCAAAAAGCTTTGACAGAGTGAGCTGGAAATGTTCCATCCCCATCTTCACGGGAAATCACATTAAATTTAGTAATATTAATAAAAAAGACTAAAATCTATTGTGTTGTCTACTTTTCTCAGAGGCTGCATAGGTGTTACTATGCACTCACTGTTCTAATGTAAGCAGGGTTGCCAACTTTCAGATAACAGCAAGAGTGAGATTTAGGGACAGTATTTGAGTCTGTGTCTACATTAATAAAAGTCACAATTTCAGTTTCAGTTGCCATAATATTATTCAGCATTATTATAAGTTATTATTAAAGTTATTTCATATTTGAGGAAATGTATAACAGCTCGCCTATCTGAAACAAAGAAAAGCACAGAATGTTATTATTATTATTATTATTATTACTGGCTTTTTTAAGTAATTAATGACATGTCCTATGCGTAGAACTTTGGAGTTGCTCATATGGATCCTGCTGCTGCCTAAAATTGCTGTGTAGCATAAAATTATGACCACCTGTCTAATATTGTGTCTGAGGCACGGATTCCACTAGACCCCTGAAGGTGTGCTGTGGTATCTCGCAACAAGTCAACACCTAAAACTTATTGTTGTGCTCCTCAAACCATTCCTGAACCATTTTTGCTTTGTGGTTTCTATCCTGCTGAAAGAGGGCACAGTTATTGAGGAACACTGCTCCATGAAAGCGTGCACATGGTCTGCAACAATGGTTAAGTAGATGATACATGTCAAATCAACATACACATGGATAGCAGGACCGAAGGTTTCCCAGCAGAACATTGCCCAAAGTATCACACTGCCTCCGCCGCCTCGCTTTCTTCTCATAGAACATCCTGTCGCCATGTGTTTGCCAGGTAAGTGACGGACCCGGCCTTCCATATGATGTAAAAGAAAGATTCATCAAACCACACCGGCTTTATCCCATCTCTCCATGGCTCAGGTGTTGTTCACCTTGACTGGGCTTGGGGTATGCGGCCCCATATGCAACAAACTACGATGCACTGTGTGTTCGGACACCTTTCTTTTAGAACCAGCATTTTTTTTTGACAGTTTGAGCCACAGTAGCTCATCTGTTGGACTGGACCACATGGACCAGCCTTCACTAAACCTTAGCCTTTTTTGATAAATACTGACCACTGCAGGCTGGAAGTGTCCCACAAGAGCTGCAAAAAAAATAAAAAAATCCAACAGATCACATCATCTGCAGAAAGTAGAGACAAGCTCCCGAGACCACCCTCCACCCCTTGACTGTCTCAGATGTTATGTCCTTAAAAATTATCAAAAGAATCATTGACAAAGGGCAGTCCTGATTGAGTCCAACTCCCACCTGGAATGAGTCTCACTTAGTGTCAGCAATGTTCTCACTGCTTTTGTGCAGGAACCGGGGAGTCTGCAACAGCAGGCCTAATACCCCACACTCCCAAAGCACTCCCCACAGGACACTCTAAGGAATGCAGTTGAATGTCTACTCCAGGTCCAGGAAAAACATATAGACTGGTTAGACAAACTTCCCCTCAACCTTGAATATGCTTAGGAGGATAAGGAGCGAGTCCAGTGTTCAGCAACCAGGACAATCTGGATTGTTCTTCCTTAATCTCCTCTCCTCCCCAGTACCCTAGAACAGACCTTCACAGGGAGGCCAAGAAGTCTGATCCACATGAAGTTTAAAGCCCCACAACATCCAAATAATTATAGAACTCAGGGTAAACCTCACCCACCACAGGGGGCCAACTACCAGCACCATTTTTTAACTACATTGTTGACCAAAATTCAAATTCAGTTATCTACACTGAAAAGTTTTTGTAGTCTAGGATTATGCTTAATCCATGTCTGGGAAACTAAGCCTTAATGTTTTCTCAGTGTCTGGATGCATTCACTGAGTCTTGCTTATGTCGCTTATTACAGACTCAAGTCTTTTTTGGGACTTTCTAAAAGTTTATTTACAAGTGTCATGAACTGGCTTAAAATAGGGAGAGGTCATCACACATGGACATTTCAGTTTGAATTCCAAGTGAAATTGTAGAAATACAAAATATTCAAAATGTGTTTGTTCTGTAGATATATTTGTTTTTCTCCTTATTTTAACAGAAGAATGATTGTTATATCTTTTACACTGTGTGACTGTAGTGATGCTTTGTCCTATGCATAACTAGTGCACGCACGCACACACACACACACACACACATATATATATTCGCCTATAAATGAGGGAGTTCAAAGCTTCCTCTTATTTACAGTGAAATTTATTTGGGCAACATGAGAGCGTGAGACAGAGAGAGAAAAAGTGGATGTCTCAAGCCAAAAACATGAGATTTGGAAACCCTGACATAAGGCAGCACTGTCAAGCTAAAACCATCTGGGCATGGTGCCACAACTAGCTTTGTCTGAACTAAATTTACTCTTCTTTTCATCTTACATTTCTGAGTGAAAATTCTAATTTCTGATTAACCTTTAACGCAGTTATGAAGTTCATCATCTTTTCCAGCTTAGTGATGCCGCTTAAGAAGTTCTGCTAAAATGGGATTAGCTTAACAGGTAGCTTTAGGCTAACTTGCACATTAGCTTTTAATTAACTCTTAATCACATATCTAAATGGCAAAGAGGTGTGGTCGCACTCTGTTCGTATTATTTTTTTTGCATATTTCACTCCCTCCTATCTCTTATGTGTAAGATAAGCAAATAAAGCTGTAACTCACTGTGACAAGCTAACACACATCTAAAGTCCTCTGAAAAGGAAGCTAATGAACTCCAATTAGCGAACACGTTACCGCCTCCTGAGCCGGACACTGAAAGCCTTTACTCTGTGTGCACATGCTCAGACATACACACATAAATATTTGCGTACTCACACACAAAGCACCCCCCAGATGAAAAAGTGTAAAGTTGAAAAGTGGACCCAGGTGCACAGTGTCAGGTAAAGGAAACAGACTACTGAGTGTGTGCAAGGTCAGAAGTCATATTGCATGTGTTCCACGTGAATCCTAATGTAAGTACAGGCACGCAAAGCCATATGTAGGGCATGCTGGACTGTTGACTTGCTCTTGACACTCAACACACAACACAGTCAATCCTGAGAAAACCAGCTGCTTTCAATATGTGTTTCATCTATAAACTGCTTTGCATTACCTAATCTCACTGCAAAACAAGAGAGGTGCCTCCCAATCATTCGCACACACACACACACACACACACACACATACACTACCTCGCTCACCCACTGCAGTTAGAAATCACATATGAGGCACATTAAAAACCTCTAGAGCAGGATCATATGTGAAGCCACTGAAGGGTTGTCTAACCAGAGACAGTGAATGGAAACAGACCAGTTAAAAGTGACAGTGAACTTGATGAAAGAAATCATTTTTATTATTATTTAATATGTGTATTAGCTCATTCATTGCCATCGTCACATCCTTGCCAAGATTCACAAACCGATTCTGTAAAAATTTTGCACAGGTCATCAATGGGCAGGAAGCAGCAGTGGTTAAAAACAGACCGCATCGCCGCTATTCATCTGCCCGTTTCTCGAAGTAATTGCGCCCAGGCGTCGGATGGGTTTTTGTGGTGTTTTACAAGAGACAGCTTGCTACAAGAATGCTCTCTGGGCTGTGCATCGGGCATCGTTCTCATAGCAGACTGCGTGTGTCACAGGTGAATCGAAATGCAACGTACATTAAGAAATTTATAAAAGGCAGAACTGCAGGAGAGCAAAGTCGGGACGTTTTTCATTAGTTTTTCATTAGTTTTTCATTGGTTCTCAAGCAGAGGATGGACAAGGAAGTTCAATGAGAGACATACGTGGATCTGGACATGCTTTGCCTAATGTTCCTGTTTTTACGAGCGCTGTTAAATTGTCTGTGTAGACTATTTGGCAGGTTTGAACACAGACTGAGCACCACATTCTCACAACTCTTTACCTGTCTGTGTTAAGATTTGGAGTTAAAGGGAGAAATTGCTCATTTGTCAGCACCATTTTTTTTAAATCTCCATAAGCCATGATCAGTTACAGAAAACTGTTTTTCTTTCTTTCGTTAGTTCTTTCTTTTCTTTTCTTTTTAAATTGCAGTATGGTTGAGTTTTATGGTCAATAATAGATTTTTTTCTTTTTTTTTGGCAAGTGTAAGAATTTCCTCTTTGGAATAGCCTATTTGCTTTGATAGTGGAGTGAGCAGAGGTAAAAACTCTCCCGTATCGAGAAAGAGGAACACCGACCGCTCTATTTGTTTAGTCTCCATGGAAATGAAGGCATATCATTGTGTACACAATCAAAGGGTCCACGGGTGAATCACTCTCTATGGCATTTGGCTTTCTATTCGGTCTCCAGCTCTGAATGTGGAGCTATGTTTTTGCTGGACCTAACAGTTTGTGATTATGTCATCTTCAAGCACCTTTACAACGAGGGATTTGAACCACAAACGAGTGAATACACAAGGAGTTGTTTTTTTATTTTAGCCGCACAGCATATGTTAAATGAGCATTGAGCAGAAAGATTTTTCTCACTCTTTGGCTTGTCAGATGCGGTTCATTTGAGTTCACATTACTTCCAGTTTAAATTAGCTGAGCTGAACTTTGTTTTCTCTTCAGAGCAGTTCCCCTGGGCTCGCTGTTGCCTGGTTGCCTTGTTCTCCCAGAAACAGCACGATGGGAGACAGCAAAGCTATGCTACCATCATCATCATTGTTTAACTTGCTTTAAATACCTGCTTTAGGTACTTTTTAAAATATCTCACATTTAACAAACAAATCTGTGAACATCTGTGAGTGACAGCTGGCATAGGGCATGGTGCTCTTACAGTAAAAATGATTTTAGAAGAAGATATATTTAAAGGGAATCTGGTGCAGTTCTGCTCTCACTCTCTGGTCCTTCCACCCTACCCAGATGGAAGGTTTAGATTGCTGTGTGGAGTGATGGGGCCCACAGGGCAAAGCTGTACCACGGGGCAGATAACTCCCCACCGCTCCACTAGAATAACAAAATGGAAGTGAATGGCCATAAGTTTTCAGCAAGTTGGGATTTGGTGAAATAATCTAAAATTAATTTACATAATGTTTTTTTTTTCTCCTTCTGAATGTAATTTAACCAAAAATAAATAAAGAGAAAAAAATGGTTGCTCGACATTTCTGTCACTTTCACCCAGGGGACAGGATGTGGTGATGAGTGGTGCAGATTAGGAAAAAACCCCTCCACTAGAACCAGATCAGGGAGGAGGGGAAGCTGAATGTGACCTTCAAATCCAGCAGGCAGATTGATTCAGGTTCTTCGGGGAGCAGTGGGAAATACGTTGGCCTGACAGGAGACACTGAACTAAGCAACCAGGACTCCCCTGGGAGAGCACTTGACTACAGGATCCCATGAACTCCAGACACTGGGATATTTCTTTCTACACCAAAACTTTGTTTGATAAAACAGAAAATGTTTGACATTTCAGTAATGACCAATATCTAAAAAAATATTGCTGTACTGTGACTGATACACATAAATATTTCACAGTATCTGGTAATTTTAGTGATGAAATTGAATAACTTTGTAGCTGAATCTATATGCTATTATGATGGTGTCGTTGGACTTTTAATTGAAATCAAAGCAGATATGCACTTCTTTCTGTACTGTGACCTGATGAGGAACAAGGCTACAAGATTTTGCTTTTAATAACTGACTTTCATGATTTCATTGAAAGTCACCTTACTGCTATTTCTTTTAAATATTTCTTTTTGGCCTTTTGAGCATCACAAAGGCAAGTACCAACCATTATATTCAAAACACTGAAGACATCTTTATGTCATTGGGAGGAAAGCAAATAACACACAGATTTGTCCCTGCTTGACTCAGAAGTGGTGGACCATTACGAGCATTTAAACATTAAGGACAAAATCAATAAGTTAAAGTAATGGGACACTATTCTATTAATAATCAGATCAACTTCACATTGCTTTGTTTAATAAACTTAAAAAAAGATGCAGAAAAAACAACGCTGCTCATAAAATTAAGGACCTAAAAAGTAGTAGTTTGACAGTGAAAGTATTATTTCTTGTGCTTTATGTTGATAGTGTTTCCTGTCCTCCTAGTGGAGCAAACCTGAGATTGGAGTCTGCATCAGCAGAATTGATGTCTGCAGGGAGAAAGAAAGTATCCAAACAGTGGATGCAATCTGCATTATGACCACTTATAATTATTACTCATTAAGGGCATTTAAAATCTATGCATAATTTAAAAGAGTTAAACCTCTTTCAGCTAGAGTTCCAAATTTAGCTTGCGTTGGCATTTGATTCAAATTGTCCTTTATTTTGACAGTACCTACTATTTTATCGTTCCATAAGAGGCAATGTTGTTTCTTCAGATTTCACTGGTTATATTTAAAAGTAGGAAGACATCTTTTCAGCCATTCTTTCCGAAATATCCAAACAATCTAGATATACAAAAAGCGTGACACGCCAGAGGGAAAAATATACAAATCGGATTTTGGAGCAAATTATTTCTTTAAGTCTTCCAATTGTATCTGATTTCACAGATAAAAATTAAGTGTGATAATATTAGCATTATAGAAGTGGACGTAGGATTGGATGTAGGTTTATAAGCAGTTATTTGTTTTATGAAAGAACACTGGACCGCGTTCAAACTCCTCTCAACGCACAGCAACAGTCACTTTTCACTTCGACTCATATCCAGTTGCTTAACTGAAAGCAGACTCTGTTAAATGTTACATATTAAATATTTACTTTCATGCTGTCATTGAACACTGGAACAGGTCAGATGATACATGGAGTATTTGTCGACACACAACAGACCTGAGGCAGTGCGATTGTTTAAGCCATCTCCATAAATAATCATATCGATGTATTTCTCTCTGGCGTGACCCTCTTAGATTGCAGCCTGGTTCACTGCTATTCATTCGGTCCCATCTCCTGCCAAAAAGATCTAATCCTGTCTTCCTCTTCGGCCTGTCTTTATATGAAAAAATACGTGCAATAAAATGTGAATGGGCTCTTTTTTTATTCTCCAAAAAGGGGCCACAGGGGGGAACAAGGTTCTGAGTTCTCCCTCTGGATATTGCGGTGTCATTGAGTTTGCACGAGATCATTACTCTGCTGCGTCTTGTTACCCAATACACTTGCTACATCACTTCATACAAGCTCGGTCTCACATGTAAAATGTTTAACACATAAAAAACCAGCATCTGTGTCTCAGTGGGAAAACTTGTTTTTCTTTTAATAAAAAAGCAAAACAAAACTCTTGAATCCACGTTCTCTGATTTATGCAATTAAAGCAACATTTGACTGTTCTCCATAGCAAGAAGCAAAAACAACTGTAGTTGGAAATCATTTAATAAGACACGAGTCAGTCTGATGCCTGTCTCGCCGATGTCTATAGAGAACGAGGCCGCACTGAATCAAACAAAACCACAACAACAGTCTGAGGCTGAAGTAAATCATTTTTTGTCTTGTTTTCTGCAGATCTCACACTGACTGCTGTGCATGAGAAACTGACGCAGTCATTTACAAAAAAAAATATATGAAAATCAGTCAATTGAGCCATGTTTAAAAGGTGGGTGCTATATACAGGGCATGCATCACCTGGATGGGTACGAGCTGGTGTGCAGATCCGAGTCACTGGTATGCTGATTGATGTGGCCGCACACTGAGCTTTAAAGCTGCTGGGTCATTAAACATCCACACAACAGCAGTGGCGTGGAATGCTCATCATCTTAAGGGTCCAGAGTCTAAAACCCCTGAAAATTATATGTGAGACTGAGACTTTCATACTGTACAATGTCCGTCTTAATGCAACAGAATAAAAAGACCAAAATCTCTGAATTGGGAAGTCAAGTATGAGGCTCTCACTCTTTGGGAGTATTGATCACACGAAGCAAACTAGAAGCCTTCAAGTCGGATGTGTGACGGGCCAACTTCCTCTCCTGTTATCCTTTGAGAATGATGTTTTGAGCTTGTTTGAGTCAGTACCGCTTGATCACTGTCACAGCAGAGTATTGGGAAGGGGAAAAAAGGATGTATTGAAAGTGAGCACTGGTGCCCTGTGGTGTATTCACCCATTCAAGCTATGATTAAGTGGATCATCTGTGCTGTAGTGTGGACTGAATCTTTCACAGTGCAGCAGTAGATAGGGCAGAGGGGGCATTTGTGATGCATCAGAGAATAGCGGTAATATGAATGAAACATAATTGTGTAGATGGGGAAATGGAAATGGATGGAGAGGCAGGTTTGGTGAGAGAGGTCTGGCTGCGCTGTCGGGACACTTCCGGTACAGGCACCGCTGTGAGGACAGGAAATAACACACACAGATTTGTCCCTGCTTGGCATAGTAGAAATGGACATGGCAGGGTTATGCATGCTTTACCAAAATATGACAAACTTAAACAACACAGCAGTGTGTATGTGCCTTGACACTGAAGGTATAACCCTATTCATTTCATTTTGAGATTTCCTGTCCTCGTAGTGAAGCAAACCTGAGGGTGGAGCCTGCATCAGTAGCGTCCCTGGAGTGGAGTGTCTGCAGGCAGAAAGATAGATATGGAGTATCCAAACAGTGGAGGCAATATGCATTATGACCACTTACCATTATTACTCGGTTGGAGCAATAAAAATCTATGAATAATTTAAGAGATGTGAGTGCTTCTTCTGAAGCTTTTGAATGAAGAGACCTTAATATTTATTTTAGCTTGTGTTGTCATTTGGTCAAATTTGTCATTACATTTTAGATTATTATTGTGTTATTATATTATTGTTCTCCAAGATGCAGTGCTGTTACTGCTGATTTCACTGGGACAATGCATACAAGGGCGTGGAGGCTAATTTTTCTCAGCATATAGACTGTATAAAAACATATATAGCTACTGTCATAACATCCATTGGTTCTTGATACCATTGTAAAAAGCCCTGAGATAAGCTTTTTGGCTAGACTCATCTCATCACATGTAGTCTCGCCAGTTGTGGATCTGATTGACAAGTTAATACTACATGAATGTGCCAGTTTCTCAATCACTTGTTTACCATATTTCATTGTCCTTTTTCATTCTCATGGTTACCATCATTTACAAAATGGACATCAAGTAGTCTTTAGTAAGGTTTGTAACTAGAGATCAAGACCTTTAACTCATCAGCAAAGTGTTTACTAAGGTCGTTGGTCACAGTAGCAGAAGGATAATTTATTTCCAATGAACATCTATACAACCACATTAACCAGAGGGGTTTTCACTGGTGAGTATTGCAATAATCTTCAAATTATGTCAGTCATGTCAATACATTCATCCATCCATCCATTTTCTCCTCCACTGACAGCACTTGCAGGCCAGCAAAGATGAGATCCTGAAATCACCAACGAGCAAGGCTTCAGCCACTTGGATACCCCTAGAATTTATTTAAAAATTATGAACAGAATCTGTGACAAAAGTCAACCCTGGAAAATTTAGACACACACTTGGATTGAGGTCAACTTATCGCCAGCAATGCGGACTAAGCTCTCACTCTGGCTGTATAGGCTTTGTAACAAAGGGTTAGCTATCTCATACCTCCAGAGCACCTCCAACAGGTACCACGTGAGAGAAATGTTCGAATGCCTTCTCCAAGTCCACAAAGCACATGTAGACTGGTTGGGAAAAGTCCCACAAACCCTTGAATATCCTTGAAAGGGTATAGAGCTGATCCAGCCTTCCGCAACCAGAAGGAAAGCTGCATTGTTCCTCCTGAATCTTAGGTTCAACCAATGGATGGGCTTTCCTCTCCAGTGCCTGGGTGTAGACCTTCACAGGCAGGCTGAGTCATCCACCTCAAGGGCTCTGCCACCAAGGAGCTCTTCAATTGCCTAAGTGACCTCACCAGTAGTGATAGGCGAATCATTTCCCTTGTCTCCAGACTTTGCTTCCTGTCTAGATGAAAGCAGATTCTTTCTTCCTTCACTCACCCCCAAATGGTCATGAAAGATGGCTGCCTCTTCCTGAGCCTGGTTCTGCCAGAGGTTTTCCTGTTGAAAGGGAGTTTTTCCTTCCCACTGTTGTCAAAGTGCTTGTTCATATGGGGTCATCTGATTGTTAGGGTTTTCTCTGTATTATTGTAAGGACTTTACCTTACTTTACAGTATAAAGTGTCTTGAGGCACTATACAGAGTGAGCAGAGCATCGCTTTCGCTTCAAGGTGGACCAAAAATCTTGTTCCGTGACCTCACTGAATTCCTCCCACACCCATGTTTTTGCTTCAGCTACTCCCGGAGCCACACTTCTCTTGGGCTGCTGCTACCTGTCAGCTGTCTCAGGAGTCCCACAGGCTAACCAAGCCTGATAGAACTCCTCAGCTCGATGGATCCCTTCACCTCCCGTGTCCTCCATCTGGTTCAGGGATTACCACCACGACAGGTAGCAACCACCTTGAAGCTGCAACTCCATGTCAATACCTCAGCAATACAGGTGCAGAACAGTGAAGTATATCAAGAGGACAATAAAGTCCACAGATGGGATACCCTCCAGTACACCTGGAGGGGAAAATGTCCAAAATTTTCTCTTCTTCTTTTGATTATGCACGTGTACAGCAGAGTCATTGTAATAAGCTTGTTTCTACTAGAAGAATTCATGTTTCATTTAGATTGTAAATAATCTAAATGAAAGACTGAGGAATTATCAGTTTAACCAACAACACACTCTCATCGTACTGCAGCGTTTGAAAACACCAAACTAGTATTAATCTGTACTTTAACATAACAAATGTGATTCTAATCAAACAGATGAGAATTTGACACACTCAGTTTTTTGTATGGTTTCAGGTAAACACATTCTTTATCAAGTAATAATTGACATGCCAGTAAAACGGTTTTAAATTAAAAAGACACAGGAAGTGGTGAGAAGTAAAGAGAGAATGGGAAGGAGCAAAAAGTTGTCAAACAGAGTTCCTAGTTTTGTGGCTCTTGTGGTGAGCTGTGTGTAATTTTTGCAGCTTCCTCTTCTAACCCCCCCCTGCAAACAGGAGTAGCGCAAGAGGGAGGGAGAAAGTAAAAGAGGGAAGGGTGGTTGACTGATTATGTGCTCAAGAGGTGTGTGTGGTGAGGTACACAGCTCTGCCTCTCTCTCTCTCTCTCTTTACTGCTTTAAGAGCTTTACTGCTTCAGCCAACATCTTGAAGCAGGCCTCTCTTCACTCTTCTCCCCTCTCCTCATCCAGACCAATGTATGGACTCCAGGAGCTTGAGTAGACGGCAGTGAGGAAAGCAACTTTTCAAAAGAGAGATAAACGGTGGGAGGGAAGTCTGCTGTTGGCTTCCTGGGCTGAGCTGCATGAGCTGGCTGGCCGGGTGTTGGAGTTACAATAGGAAACAATTGCCTTTTTTCCTGTGTGTGTGTGTGTGTTTTTGTATCCACCCCTCACAAAGAACAGCTGGACTACGAACTGGACTGGAGAAAGACTTCTGGATGCAGCAGCACAGTGGAGGATCAGCCAAAAGAGGACAAGTGAAAGTGATAAAACGGAAGCTGGAGCAGCAGGAGTTGGATTGAGAATATAGGAAGAAGACAGAGGCAGAGCATTCAGGGACAGAAAAATATAGAAAGGGCAAAAGGAGAAATTGCCCTCCCTCACTTGCCAGTTCTCCCAGGTGTGGTGGAACCTTCTTCCGTCTCTCTTCTCCCTTCCCTTTACCTCTCTTGACCCTGACATGGGCCGCCTGCTGGCCCTGACCTTCGCCTACCTGGCCTACCTGCTGGCCACCGCGATTGCCTCAGAGCGCCAGCAGCACCGTGTGCAGCACGGTCCATGCAGCTACACTTTCATCCTCCCTGAGGTGGAACACTGCCATCCCTTAAAGGACTTCCAGGTCACAAATATCCTCCAGAGGGACTCCCCACCTGAGGCCGAGAGTGATACAAGCCAAACCAAGCAGAGCAAGGCCCAAAAGGAGAGGCCTTCCTGGCAAGAGAGGAAGCTACAGAGTCTGGAGAGTGCCATGGAGAATAACACTCAGTGGCTGCAGAAGGTAAGGTTTCTGAACTGTTGACTAAGACAACCACTTCCTCCCGCCACACCGTCTTCTTCTTGTCTTTTTTTGTAATGTCGCTTTCAGCTAGCAGATCTTCAAACAAAATGCTGTAGAAGCACTAGATGTCCACAGAGTGCTCCATCCGATAACATCTGTTGACAAGCCCTCATTATTGATAAGTTCAGTGCTTAGCTGGGATTTCCTGGATGCTTGCTGTATGGATATCTGGCTCCATGACAATACCTAGTGTATGAGTGTGTGTCTGAATTTAAGACCACTGGGATGTCAGAACTCCCTGTTGCATGCAAGTGGAAGAAAAATGGATGAAAAAAAAAGTTTTACAATATCATGCCAAATATGTCTCACATGGTTAAACCTTCTAAATGAGTGTTTTCGCCCCCACAGGCAACAAGTACACAAAACCTCTACTCTTGACTCATGTTTTAGTGGATTTATGAGCCAAAGTCAGCTCAAATGCTCTCTGTACCAAACCCAATGTACATAAAAAACAGTATCATCTTTTCTCAGTGAGATGGTGTTGGACACATTTTGGCATTTGTCCTCATTGGATTGTTAGCCTTTGTAGCTTGAGTTGACTCAGATTATGACTGAGTAAAATGAAATGATGTAATGTAAAATGGCTTCACAGTGGAGTTTCCATTCCTAAGGTCATCTGGGCAGGGAATCAGTGTTGGGCCATTGTTTTGGACAGACTGACTGACTGAGTGACTGACAGGTCACCCCTCTCCACCCATCTGTCTATTCTCGTCTCCATCTCTGCCAGTATATTTATGGTAATCCTCAGTTTGATTATAAGCATTTGTGTTGGGTGTTTAGACTGGCCGACTGAGTGCAAACACGTATCTGAGGATTTGAAAGTGCGGTTTTGTGAATGCCAAAATGTTCCTCCGCTCCTGTCACTTCACCCTTCCCACCATATATACTCATTTTTAATTCTTTCCTTTCCCTCCTGACAAATCTTTTCCATCCAACTTTGTCATTCCTATCCGCACCTCTGATGTGATGAATGTGTCTCATCGATCATGAGATCTCAAAACCTTCTCCCATCCTGCTCACGTTCACCTGAAACAGAATAGAAACACACACATGAAAGCACACACTGATATCCCCCTGTGTATTCGCGCTGTCTGATACTCCATCTATGAACTGGAGTCATGCCTTCCATCGGAAGCATCCCATGGGGTCATATTATAAATGTACATGTGTGTGTTTGAAAGATGGAAAAAGGCACGAAAACACTTTGTCCTCTCGCGTATCGTATATTATTCCTGCCTACAGTTTACAAAGCTCGAGCTGAACTGTGGAATTTAAATCTTCACATAATGCTCTCATCTTGGACTCATCTTGGCCACTAACTTTCCACTTTCTCCACCAGAGATGTGATATAAGCGGCTATAAACAAGAAGCAGTAAAACAATCCCACAACATGTACAGAAAAGCCTCTGCTGACACACATCGTTCTCCATTGCCAACATCCTCCACATAACGTCTGGAATGAAACTAAAAGATCCAACATTTCAACAAGTAACCCCCAGCAGACTAAACTGATGCATAAATGATCAAACTGTAGATGGGATTTCAACAAAAACACAGCATTACCCTAGAGAGACTTTTCTTTTCAATTGGACAAGGGTATGCTGAACTTTGACCCCAGATGGCAAAGCTTTTTCAGCACCTTGTGAGGCTCATTAAGCCTATCTGCATACTGCAGGTTTTGGAGGAACGTGGTGGTGTGAATCTGGAAGAGCTTCAGGCACATGTATGAGTGTGTGTCGGTGTTTCTGTGAAACCTACGATCTCCCTCAAAGCTCCCCTGGGATGCTACGACCCTTACTGTGAGCTTTCTACCAAAACCCTATGAAAGAAAACACACACCCACGCATACAGATTTAGGAGCACACACACACACACAAACACACACACACACACTAATCCACCATGTTCCACAGAGTAAACTCTGAGTGGAAGTGGAGTCCAACAGGACTGTATTAACGCTCCAGATTCCTTCTGGTGTTTCCAAGAAGAAACTGGTGTTTGTTTTCTTTTGGAACAACCCCCAACACTAACCCCCCATCTTGTCCCTTTTGCCCTCTGCTGCCCTGAGGGCTTGGCTGCTTTTGTTAGTATGTTTCAGAGGCTGTGGTTATTATGCTAATGCAGAAATATTGCACAGATCAAGGTAGCTAGCTGACCACTGGTGACCTGATATTTTGGCTGCTCAATGTTTCATTAAACCAAAGTATTTCTACCACATTACTTACATCATCCAATTGGGCTCCATTAACTTTCAGAGACTTACACACATTTTTCCTTCTTAAGTGGTCTGATTCTGACTGCTGAATTATTAAATCTTAAGTGCTCATCTCAATTACAAAGATACACTTTCACTTATGCTGCAGTTTTGTTTTGTTTAGTTTTTTTTTTCTTTACCACAATCTGTGGGTGTCTTGGCAGTCCTCACAGCAATAAAAAAAGTGACACCAAGACAAGAATAAATTCTTCCCTCATGCTACTGCCTGTGCTGGTGCTTTGAGCTAAATTGTAATGTCAGGACCCCAGCTGTCTGATTTATCCAGTAATAGATCCAGACACTGCAGTCAAAACTACAAAGGTTAGTTTTGTGGTGGCGTTAAAGGAAAATTCAGGGTATCTCTGAAGTTATTGGGATGCATTTTTGGACTTTCTAAAAATATACCTATCCCTAAAAAAATATTGCATCAACTAACATTTAGTGGCATGCTTCTGTTCTGGGAACCAGACCCATCTTTAGAAAAACATACATGTGAGCATAAGATGGAGAGATGAGCAGCACCATGCAGCGGATAATAGTGCAGATATCAGCGACAACAGATACACCACTGGTTAAGCCAAACACAGGATGAAGGGTGGAGCTGAGGTAGAGGTGGGTTGCAAAGTGGCTTGGAGATGTGCAGCAGCTGGAGATAAACAGACCTGCTGGGACTACGGTTGAACTAGTCCATCTATTAACTACTGAGATGTGAATAACATGATGAAAAATCAAAAACTCTGGATTCCTCAGGTGGACATGTTTTCTTTTTCCTGGCAGAGTGGTGAAATAACTTACTGCCAACCCCAGGTGAAAAACAAAATCAGCAGCCGCATTGATTTCTATTCTTTTTTGTTACCCTGTTCAACCTACAGAACATGATGTCAACCAGGGGCAAATCTTTTAACAGACGTTGCTGTTGTGAAAACAGGTCGCAGTGTGAAATGCATTTAGAGTTTTTGTACACTGCACAGCTTAAACAGGCTCTCTGTCTCTTCCATTGCATAGAGGTGGTGGTAGAAAAAAAAATCTGCATGATTAAACAGCAAGTCACCAAAGTTTCACACAGAAGTTTCTTTCAACCTTTTTAGGCTGAGAATAGATTTCTAGATTTCTGCTGTTGCACTGATATGCCTGTTAAATCACTATTTCCATTCTCACAGTTGTACTCATCCTGTTGTGCCTCCATCTATCATCATCATTTGCCAAAACAATGTGCAGACATGTTTCCCCTCCCTTCTGCAATTGTAACCAAGAACAAATGCGTCCATTGGCTCAGTAATTAAGATATCAGGGAAGTCCTGTGATTTTCTCAGCACTGATCCCTTCTCTCCTTCCTATACACAATAAAACAGAATTATGTTACATCCCAAAAGCAATTTATCTGGCTGCATAGTGCAGCGAGTGACAGAGCAGGAATTAATGCAATTGGCAGAAGGGGGATGGAGTACATCAAGACTTCTGAATTGAGCTCTGGAAGAAAGGATGTAATAGGAACACTTTGGACAGGCAGGCCGATAGCAGCCCTGAATGCATAAGGCTGATTATGATGCAGGGATCTTTGGTTCTTCTTTGGAGTCTGCTTTAATCCGCTTGGTAATCTCTTCATAACCTTCATTATGAAGGGATTTTTCTTCTCCCCCCCCCCCCAACTGTCTCAGTTGTCCTAAAGAAGTAAAATATGAGGGACGGATTTACAGAGAAAGATTGAAGGGGGACACTTTAAAAGAATGGGAAAGTTCAAGAGACAAAGAGAAAGATTACTAGCAAGCAAACTGTTTGACTGCAGATTCATCTCTATTATCCCACTTGAATTAATATTTTTTAAACTTAATAAAAAGAAAATGAATTATAATGACCCCATTCCTCCATTAATTTGTTTTAGGCGAAGAAACAAATAAGCAAACAAATAAACCACCAAACAAACAATTGTCTGGTTTGAATTCCCTTCGATTTTTGTGGATAGCCACTCATTAGCTGGATAATTTTGAGTGCTTTCTCCTTAGAGACTTAATTTTACACTTGTGTGGTTTAATGAGTACAGTCTGATCTTTTCTCCCCAGAAAAATCATAAATATTAATGTTCTCGAGTTCGATATTCTACTTCGCTTTATTGCAAAAGGCACAGGCCATTGCCCGTTAAACGTCAAACAAAACTGTATCATTCACGGTAGAAAAAGTGAAATTGGACTTCCCGATGCCTTTTTCTCAAACAGACCACATTAATAAGAAAATCTATTTATTGGAACAAGATGGATGTCATCCTATTTTTACTCCCGGTGTAACATATGATGGGTTTTAGCCAATGCTTCTTTCTCGGTGCTTTTGATTGATTACAGAGTTTAGGTGACTATCCCCGAAGTCCTGCTCATGAATATCCTGATGTCAAACTCCCAGTATATGCTTTCGCTTCTCTTTCTGCATACCCACTGAAATGCCTATATATTCCATCATTTTATGAATGTTAGGTGATTGGCCTGAGGTAAACCTGTAGATGGATAGATAGATGAGTGGAAACACACTGCAAATGCCTCGGGGATACTAAATTCTGTGACTCCATCACAGTGTCTGAAAAAGATTGAGGTAAAAAAAAAAGAAAAAAAAAGGGCACACGACTTCAAGGTTCAGTCTTTCATACTGCATCAATGTCCTATTGAATACATAAAGCACATTGGCTGCTAAAATCAAGCAGCAATACATTGGGGCTGAAAAATGAATTGTCAAAAAACTGCAGTTCCCCTATTGGCCATTTGAGGCCAGCTTCAAAAAGTAAGTCAGTAAGCCCTCATAGAATTTTGTGTTAATATGCTCAACTTTAGCCATTAAAATAACCTTTTACAGTCTGGCAGTAAATACAGTGCTCATCTGATCACAGATCCTGCCCCAGGGCCATGCAGCTATCTATTTCCTCATTATCTCTCTACTCTTAATAACACTAACTAACTAAATGAAAGATTGCTCCCAAATCTCTCCACAAAGTCATCCACTAGTGTTCTGCACTCTTCCTCCTGCTCATCACTTAATGACTTAGAGTTGTACTGAAAGTCTGAGGTGTACAAGATGAACAGGAATGGAGACGGCACCCTGTGAGGCACCTGTGCTGCACACCACCAAATCAGATGGAGCCTAATCTCTGTTACTGTATCCTACCTGTCAGGTAGTCAGTAAGCCATGAGATGGTAGACATGTTCGTTGATATTTCCTGGAACTTCTCCATCAGTAGCAGTGGATGAATAGTATGAAATGCACTTGAGAAATCAAGGGATGTGATCCTTCTTACTATCTACATGGGAGCAAGCCCTCTGCAGTATGTGGATGATTGTGTCTAGATTTGTTCTGTATTAACTGTGAAAAGTCAAGAGAAGTTATCCCATGCATTTTCAGTAGGACCAAAACTAGTCTCTCCAGTACTTCTGTTGCATATAATGTGAGGGCAACTGGTCGATAGTCTTTGAGCTCAGATAGTGTTGACTTCTCTGGTGCAGGAACCAGACAGGATGTTTGCTATCTTCTCCTGCTTCAAAATGGCGTCGTAAATGTGACTCAGGATCACAAATACAAGGACCAAGCACCAGGAGGAGGCCAGGAGTCTTAGTCAATTAGGGGGTGTAAGGGGAAGAAGAGGAGAAAGGAAAAAAATCAATAAAGGTAGTGAGTGAGTGTGTGCGGAGGGCTGTGAACTAAACCTGCAAATAAGGGTAAAAAAAAAAAAAAGTTTACCTCATTTGCTCTCTCCAGGTTGCTCACTGGTTGTCTGTCTGTCACCTTAAACCCAGTGATTTTTTTTTTTTTCACTCTTCTCATTCTGCTCAACTTTAACCTGGAGCTTCCTCCTGTAGGAATCCTTGCATTTCCTCAGCTTCACTCTTAGGTCCCTCTGAACTCTCCTCAGTTCCTTCCCGTCCCCACGTCTGAAGTCTTTCTTCTTATTATTCAGGAGCTCTTTCAGGCTACTAGAGGATTATTGTTCCCAACTGCGTGGATTGAATTTTTGTAAGGCCTACATTAAGTGCTGTGACTACTTTAATTGACCGATGTGCCGTACACATGGCTTCCTATGTTATTTACTGGCCACAGCTGCCAACACTTGCAGCTGTAGCTGGTAGTTGACTACTGTCTGAGAGTCTTCACCTCTGCTATTTCCAATCACTATGCTCACAACGTAGCACTCAACTCCCTCTGGTCTAAATTTGGTGGTTCTGACTCCATAAAATCAAAATGCTAATACTGAGGCTTCACAATTTCCACAAACTAACGGGTGACTTCATGGTGGCCACCTCCATCCTTCATATGCAGTGCATGGATAAAATCTGATTATTACCAACACAGAATGAGGAAATTATCAGCCTGTTCTCCCCACAGCTGGAGAACTTCATCAACGAGAATGTGCGCTCCGGGGTGGAGGAAATAAAGAGAACTGCGGTACACACCCAGACAGCTGCCATGCTCGAGATGGGAACCAACCTCCTCAGCCAATCAGCAGAGCAGACTCGCAAACTGACAGATGTTGAGACCCAGGTAAGCCTATCAGCGAAGACAGGAGCGAACCTATTTGCAGCCAGTCCAAATGAAAAACTGTGGGGGCCACACCCGTGCACAAACAAATGATGTCACTTGGGAAACGCTCGGTGAACAGCTAATTAAATGTAAATCAGATGTAACCCGCTGAGAAGCCATGCCCAAAGGTGGCGGGAAATGCTTTAAAACAGCCGGTATTTGGTCCTGCAGGCTCTTGATTGACACAGTGAGTCGAGCTTTGCGTCTGACAAGAAGCCAATTAAAACACAAAGCTTGGTAGCACAACACAGATGTGTCTTCAATCATGCCACAGATTTTGTTATTACAGACCAGGCTGTTTTTTGTCCCGTTGCTTTCTTTCTCTCTTATCAAAGCTGATATAAAATTTGCAACCTGTGCAAATAATCCGAGCAGCTTTGTTCAAGTTTTTGTTTTAACCGCGACTTCAAAACATGTCACAGGTGCACATGAGATCATCCTTGCTTAAGTTTTGAATATAAGATCAAAGGAGGCAATATCACGAGCTTTGTGATGGACAGTTTATGCCCAAGGGTCCTTTTTATGAATTCCCGGCAAGCGCCCTTTATTTTTCCACTCCACATCTCTCACCGTTCTCATTCAATCTTCTTTAATGTGTGATAGGTTTTTCTTTTTTTTTTCTTTTTGTTTTTTTTAATCAATCTATAGATGTTAAACCAGACAAGCCGCCTGGAGATTCAGCTACTTGAGTACTCACTTTTCACTAACCGGCTGGAGAAACATATACTTCTGCAGACTCAAGAGATCTCTCGCCTCAGTGATAAAAACAGGTGAGAACAC
>VUQG01000577.1:29596-65428 GCA_015106755.1 Etia nguti
CTCCCCCCCCACACACACACACACACACACACACACACACTTTTAATCTTCAGCCTCCAAACAATCCAATATGCATTTAACAATGGTGTATTAGTGCTGCTTCAGATGTATTTTTTATTTATTTTTTTCTCTTTTCGAGATTGCCCTATAAAGTAGAAAAATTAACTTTCCCTTTCTTTGCTTCGACAGTTTTCTGGAACAAAGGCTCTTAGCTTTGGAGGGTCGGTATGGGAGGGAGTTGAAAGGTCTGCAGAGCGAGAAGCAACAGCTTCAAGAGCTTCTCGAGAGGCAGAGCCAACTGGTCGGTCAGCTTCAGCGTGAACTGGGCAGCTCTTCAATTAACAGCACCTTACTACAGAGACAGCAGGCCATGCTCACAGATACTGTACAGCAGCTGCTCGCTGTGGCCAATCACTGCAATGGTAAGGCTTAGTGAGTTTACTGCGCAAATGGCACTATAAATATAAATTTCTAAACAAATATAGCCAAAAGCAGCTTGTAATTAACATCTGAGACATGCTATATATGTACATGCTTACACTGCAGAAACCACAGGCTTAAAGCAGAGTGTAAAGCTGCGAGAGAACTCACATATGGGGTTGGGATTTGTGTGCAAAACCCGTAAGGTTGCCATCTGTAAACACATGTTTGCATGTTTCTTCAGAAATCTCCAATATGCCCAAGGAGGAGCCACTTAGTTTCAGGGACTGTGCAGAGATCCTGCGATCTGGAGTGAAAGAAAGTGGAATATATAGCATACGCCTCCACAACTCCACGCAGACTGTCAAGGTAGTAAGGCTTTAAAGGCCACTGGCCTTTTCTTGCAAATATCACCTAACTGACTCTGACATGAAACTTTCTTTTGGTCTGTTTGTCTCACACAGTTTAACACTGGAGTTATTTTAACTTGGATTAATTTTACTGTTTTTTCCCCAACCCAAAGTCATTACTTTGAGCCACAATAAATACAGGGAGAAAAACAAAACTAGTCTGATGTCATGGTAATATTCTAGGGATTTGGTGCAGAGGTGATGGAGATGTCATGCTGTGTTACAGAGAGCTAAAATAATAAGCAACAGGAGCATTATGCCCTGCAGGCTTTATGGTGAGTGAGCGTGCACTGCGGAATGCAAAGTCAGAAAAGCCTAAGAGGTACCTCTACTGATCTCAAGTAACTAGCCCTTGGTAAGTCAACCATGACATCCACCAGCAGGCTATTCGTATTCTGAGTCACATCTAGTATTCTGGGGATCTTAACTCTCAAAGCCTTACAGGGCAAAAAAGACAGGCTGAAGCAGTTTTGTGTTATTCATTATTTTCAGTCTAGTTAGCTGTTGGCACCAACTCCTACTGCCTCTGCCCCCCTCCCCCACCCCGTGTTCTTCCTCTTTATTTCCTGTGGGCAAGGCAGCCAGGTGTTAGGCACTGGTGCCATGTGTTTCCTGCCAACTGAGGCCAGTGTACATTTCCACTGATACAAGTTAGTACTCGTGAAATCATTGCTGCTTTCAATCTACGCCATCTAATTCAAGTTGCAATGCGGCTGGCAAGCTGGGTGGCTGCATAAAAGTGGGGCAGATACAAATTGCCCTATTTTCAAAGCAGAAAGCCAGCGTTCACTATCGGACTACAGACAAAAGGAATACAGATATGTGTTTGATGCATAAACTGGATATATGAGGCAGATCTAGCCAGCCATCCATCAGGCTCTGTGAATAATGATAATGATTACAAAACCACATAGTTAAGGGTCTGTTTTTTTCTTCTTTTCTTCCTTTTTTGTCTCTTTTCTGTATATTTTTGAGAACTCCATTTGTAGAAAGTCCCTTTATCACATTGACCATAAAGTCATTATTATTATTATTCTTGAAAATCCTAATGACCCTTGAGCTTCCAGCGCTTTGTTGTAATGGATTTGGCCCTGGCATGCCTTTCTTGGCCAATAACAAGTCTATTTGGAGTATTAAATAGGAATCTGGTCTAAATCAGAGTAACAACCACATTTGGGAAATGACTTAAATTGAGAATTCTATTTCAAGACCCTGCTTTTGTATTTGGTGTGATGCCTTTAAGGTCAGAACATTGGCCTAATGTGCCAGAGGATAATCACACAACACTGCTGGTCTGCTGTGTATTTCAGGGTAAATGAAATTCTGGGAAACTTCTGAACAATTTCTTACTAAAAAAAATTAACTTGCATTGTGGGTGCTCATATGGCGTGACCAGTTCACCCTTAACTGATCTGCCCCTCCCTGAGCCTGGTTCTTTTGGAGCTTGCTTCCGGTTGAAAGGGAGGTTTTCCTTCCCACTGTCACCAAGTGCTTGCTTAAAGGGAGTTGCCTGATTGCCGGGGCTTTATGGGTCTTTATGATATACAGCACATTGTAGCCACTCTTGTTGTAATTTGGTGCTATATAAATAAAATTGAATTGAACTGAATATCTGTAGAGGATGGTTCTTGACAGTTCAGCGAGACGTGGTTAGTTGAAGACATTCAAGCAATTATTGGTTGTATCCACATTCCAGAGTGCAAGATTATTTCTGAAACTGTCGCTGACAATATTTATAATTTGAGGAGACAACATTTTATAGATATTCAAACACAGAGCCAAAGAACACTAAAGAAGTCCAACACTGCCTTGAGGTATAATGAATACAAGTGTTCAATTAAAATGAATCACTGAAGTATCTAATCTTACCACCCATGGGAGAAATTCATTTAGCACACCTGAAGGAGGCTGGAAGAGGTCCAATTAAATACCTCAGATATCTAAAGTGAGTCCCTGAACAAGTTTAGATTTCAAGATCTGTCACGAGACAAACAAGTAAAATGAATTCGTATTAGTTTGTCCAAACATCCATGGAAAAACCCGCAGCCAAGTAAGAAAGAAAGCAGACTGTGTAACCAGAAACCCAGAAGCCTCCTCCTCAGTCGCTACACAAGGGATAAGAGAACATGGTGAGGTGAAGTTTTTTTCTTTCCCACCTGGGTCGTATCATTGTGACAACCTTAGACGCAGAGTTCCTCTGTATTCCCGAGGTTTCCGAGGCATGCTTTAAATAACAGAGAGGCTGTGGTGTGTTTTATTTCTTCATGTCAATTCTTCACTTAGTGTAGACAGCTTTGGTTTCTTAAGTAGTGACATTTTCAGATTAATCCCTGTTAAAGGGTACATAGACTCAGGAAAGATTAGACGTCAGTCTCAGATGGTTCAAAATGGGAAAAGGGAACAATAATACTCAATGTCTGACATATGTTCATCATTTGTATCAATATAGTACTGATACCTCATAGACTATTAAGATGTTTTAGAACTCTGTTTTCATTTTTGAATATAAAATAAATAGTTTTGTCATTAAATTAAATACTTATCTGCAAAGTAAATCTACTGCAGGACTACCCGCATTTTAGACTCGTTTAGTTGATTGTTTCGAATTTACAGCATCAGACTTCTTTCTTTTCATTCAGTCTCACTGCTATTTGAAAAAAAAAAATCTCCAATGGATCTCCAACAATCAGTGACAAACTGGTTAACAAAGCCAAGCATTTAGCTGATAAAAAGCCAGAGAGCTCTCACAGCAGCTGGTGGGGAATACAGGATCGACATTCACCAGGTGGCTTGAAGCAGGAGTCCAAATGAATGTTTTGCCTCTTCTGAATAGAGAACAATCACTGTGGCATATACTCTATGTTCTGTATCAGCTGCCGTTGCTCTGATGTTTCTTTAGTTGGATAAGAAAGTATCGACGAGCACACAAAATTGAAGGGGACTTAATGTGGTAGTTCTTGGACTGGCAAGAACTACGTCTTAAAGAACTACCATTTATAGTTGAGCATAACAGGTCTTCTTTAAAGACTATGGAACAGCTTTTGGACAGCACTTATTTTAGCCACTCATCCCTAAGGAATAATAGCTTGTTTTAGCTGTTTTCTATTTGCAGGTGTTTTGTGATATGAAGACCAGAGGCGGGGGTTGGACAGTGATTCAACATCGAAGAAACGGCTCTGTCGACTTCCATCGCGGGTGGAGGGATTACAAAACGGTGGGTTCCCCAACCAAATGGCAGGGTCACTTTTAAGCGCAGGTCTTGTGCTATCAGTATTACAGGACTCGACATGAGGTTTCAATAACTTTTCACGGGTGCTTTGACACAGAGAGGTGAGGGAAAGCAGCTCGCCTGTGATCCCGGGTGACCCACACTTGTTGTGTTTGGCCGCCCTTATGTTCTCCACAGCCCCCCCATGTTATTGCACCTGCTCTCACTCCCTGTCCCAGCCATACTCCCACACATCCACATAAACAAAAATGCACAAACACACACACACATGTCATGCAGCACTATTATTTGCATCCATCCTCAGATTCCCCAAAGCCTTCCTGTGCAGGGATATAAGTGCATTGATGAAAGAAACTGAATTTCCAAATGCAAAGACCACCCTAAAACAAACTGGATACGATACAATTGCGGTTGAGACTGTGAAGTTGCTCCAGCGCTTTGGCTGGGAATCGAGCATGTTTTAGCACCTTTGGCTTTCATTTTGCTTGGAATTTAAATAATGCTCTTTTTTTTCTGAATCCATTTACAAAGTGTTCTCAATGGAAACAATATTCCGTTTGCGCAACAACAAAAAAAGCCAGCGCTTGCAAGCCTTTTACAGACAAAACAAATTTGGGATTTTTGACTGAATGGAGGAGCAATTTGTCTTTCACCTATGCCAAGAAATCAATTGCCACAGCTCGGTTTGGAAATTAAATGCATAGCGGAGTGTGACTGCAAACAGAGAGAGAGGGAGAAAGAGTGGAACAAAAAAAAGCCTTAAAAACTCTTTGAAGGACAATATTTTTACAAGTGGATGATAAATATTTGGCTCCAGCTGTGGCGTGGGAGCACAGGGGCCCCTGTAGATGCCAGATAACGTATGAACCGTGATGCTTCACTTGCCCTGGTCCACGCATAGTATTCTCAAAGAGGTTGTCACAGAGTTGATCAATTTTGCACCCAGACCGATAATAAATGTTCCACAGCTCTTTATTTGAGAAAAAACAGCAAAAAAGCAAGTCTGACAGGGAGACAAGGTGACTTAGATTCAAGACATAAACAAGGAGAGATGTATCAGCACCTTCAGCACCTTTTCGTGTTTTTTTTTTCTTATTTTCTTAGCATTTTAACACTATGAAATGCTACACCTTTGTGTAAATTAAACAATTTCACATGCTGAGAACAAAACCCCACACACATTTTCACTAATGCTGTGGGGATCATTTTTATTTTTTGTCAAAGCCAGTACTGTAGCATAACCCAGTCAGTCATGTAGCGTCACAAAAGTGAGACCTAAAGGACGGGACGTGCCGAGCCCTGACCCTGGGAATTCATTGGACCTGGCCAAGTCGCACCGAGCTGTTTTCAACTCCTCAAAAGTCCTTGGTGTTCCACTCAACGCTAGGAGCATCCCAGAATAGCTTTTTGTGTGTGGGGGTTTTTTTTGCAAAGAGCACACAAGGAGGGCAACAAGTCAGACGCAGGAACTGCATTGAACATTGCACAGTGGTGAATAAAAAAGAAATTACCTGTGCAGACCAAATGCCTCACTTCTGAAGTGCTCCCATTTTGAGCTGAAGCCCAACAGGAGATGGCTCAGAATCGCATGGCAGATGTAACACGACAGACCCACGCCCGGTGTTTTCTCATGGTGACACACAGATGGTATCTGACAAAACTGTATTATATGCCTGGGCTTTTCTGCAAGCCATTTTATTCCCCCATATTTAGCAGTTTGTGCTCAGTTACAGACTATTATTTGTATTATTGCTTCTTAGCACTATCGCTCACTATTTCCTTACTTTTTGTTTAATCCTCTTTACTCCTTGTGGAATACAGGACTTGGACAGTTTGTCTCCACATCACATCCTGTGCTCTCTGAAAGTTATTTTGGCGATTGGGTCGGCAGATTTCGGTTTATCCATGAGAGATTGCCTCCATATCTGCTTGGGGCATCCTCTTCTTTACTTTCTTTGTGGGTTCCAGTCGACCAACGACCCACCTAGACTTCCACAGGACAGGGGGCTTAATTGTGCCACTGAGGATTTAAGGAAAAGGCAATTCTTATTTAGAAAAGTGAAATAACCGTATAGTTTATACAATACAGTGAATACTAAAATTACTGTAACCATCAGATTTAAAACCAACGTTCGTAATGAGCAATGTCGCCTTGATGTTTCCTGAGGTCACTTGATGTTTCAGCATCAGCAGCAATCTTCTTGATCTGGTAGTATTACCTGAATCTTCACTGGACAGATTGGCCGTGTTAGACATTAGCTTTTACAGTGCACCTCTGTATGCTCACAGGTCTTCTAGCCTTTGCCAAAGGACTTTAATGAGTACGCTTTGTGTTTCCTCTGTTTTGATTCTTCTGGAAACTCTTCTAAGGATAGTGAGTTCCAGCACGAACAGATATTTGGTGGTTTTAAGCGACACAATGTCCTCTAGAAACTGTATTTGTTTGCCTAGACTGACTCTTAGCTGCATGTTAGTGGCCATGCAGAGAAGACCTACAGCTGTTTCTGGTTGTGGTAGGTGCTTCTCTTCAGCTTTAACAATGATTATGTCAGTAGTTATGTCAGTGGCTATTAAGCTAACTACTTTTTTGTTAGGATTTTCTCCCACTGTGTGTTTAAGCTGAGTCAGTTTTCTGGCCTGTTTTCTTGATTCACGTCTGTTTATATCAGTTTGGGTCAGTATAGACCGAGTTTCTTTGTATTTTTTATTTTTTATTTTATTTTTTTGGTTTAAGCAGTTAATGTGCTGTCTTACTTTATGATCAAGCCTAAATCTGTTTATTTTAACTTCGTTTATGGGCCCAGACATTATTATTTGACTTTTTGTATGATGGTTTTCTTGTTCCTCGTGCCTGACTGGCTGGGTCTCTCAAAATACACTGGTAAAGTAATGAGAGAAGAAATGGCTGCTAAGCCTATAAATGCACAGAGATCTCAGTGTGAGGTAGCTGGTATCAGTCTGCATTATTTATGAATTCCAGCTATTATTCACTTTTTGCCATTGCTAACTGTTGCACAACTTCTACATTGTACAGTGCTGGGAAATGAAGTGCAGTTAGCTAATGCTAAATTGTTAATGCTATAGAGAGCAGGGCTGATTCTTATATATCGCTTTCCAACTGTACTTGAGCACTTAAAGCATTTTATACCTGTCTCATTCACACACACACACACACCCACACACTCACCTGTGCCTTAGTTCTTTTTATCTATCATTCACACACTCCCATAATGAACACATCAGGAGCAAGTCAGGGTTTAGCATCAAGTATCATTTGGCATGCAGACTGGGAAGCAGGCAGGGATTGAACTACCAACCAGTGTTATATTTTCGGCAGTGGAGTGTGTTTGTGTGTGAAGGTTTTGTACATTTTATTGCTGTTTATCATTGTAAGAGATAATAATAAAAAATATTGTTATTGTCCAGGTCTAAAGTTCAAACAAACAGCCTACAAACTCACAAAGCCAACTGTTATTTTAATTTGTATTTTACATTTGCTTGTGGAGATTTTGTGCTTTGGGATTTTGAAGTAAGTTAACATGTCAGCTGACCGGTCTTTAGCTTTGGGAGTTGAGTATTTCACTTCTTTTATTCAGTCTTAGCCCATCAGAATGATATGTTTCACTTCTTAAATTGAGGTCCATTTTCATATTAACTCTGAACATACTTGGCAGGCTGCTGGTAAAACCATCCCCCCCTTGTTAGGATATTTTCTTTTTTCTATTGTGTCTTTTTCTTTGTGTCTAATCCAGGGTTTTGGAGAGCCGTCTGGGGAACACTGGCTGGGGAATGATATCATCCACAAGCTGACCAGCTCCAAGGATTACAGTCTGCATGTCCAGCTAAGAGACAGAGAGGGGAATGAAGCCTATTCGCATTATGACCACTTCTACATAGACGGAGAGGACAAAAACTACAGGTAACCAAAGAGCATGAACTGTAACTTGTGTGTATTCTAGCTTGCAGCAATGGGGTTTTTTTTGACTTATTGAGTGACTTGGTAATTAGTACATGATGGGGCAAGACTTGACAACATGCTCACTTAAAACACCCACACTCTGATCCAGAAAATAATTATTTCTTTTACCCACTTTCTCAGAAACTTGACATGAATAGGACCTTAATGAAGGTGTTTTATTTCAGAAGTCAGTGTAAGGGCTATATTAAGAGCAGTCTGTTTTGAACGCTATAATGGCAGTACAGTGACACCTCTTCAGCTGTCACCTTTGATGTGGGCGCGGGACTCTCGGATTAGAAGCCGTTATCGACGGTTAAAATTGGTCTCTATGTTTTCATTTTTAGGCTTTTTTATCTGCAGCCGCTGAAGTGGAGGCAGCAATTGGATCGTTTTTGTTTTAAAAGAATGTCATTCTAAATGATGAGCTAAGTGGAGGGCAAGCAGCCACTTTCAGTTTGCCTCTATTTTTCTTTTCCCATCAATGCACCTGCTGTTGCCCCCTGAAAATCCCCAAAGGGAGCCACATCCACTAGAGTATAACAGGAACACTAAGCAATACCTGCTCGTAGCCAGAAACTGACAACTCACGCAAAGCCCTTTGGTAACCCAGCAATCACTAACAAGATTATGTGTGTATATGCTGAAGCCATGTAGCTTCTAAAACAGACAGAAATGTAATATAAAGCGACACAGTGAGGTTAGATTAGATAGAAATTCACAGAAATTTGCTCTTGTTTGGGGAACGTTTATAGAGATTGATGCTCCAAGAGATGACAAATCATAATCACATGTGGAGGTATGCTTCCAAGATGCCTAATAGTGCAGCAAAATTGCATTTGCCTCAGTTTCATCCCCATAATTAGCATGATGAAATGCAGCCTTTCAACATTTAGCTGTAGGCTACACTGTGTGAGTTGAAGCACCTGAGTGCATATAACCATGTTCTGTCTAACCAGTTCAATCTGCATCAGATTCAGCTAGCACCCTGAAGAAGCTGGCTTCATCTCGGGGTTGTTGTTTTTTTTATTGTAACCCCCCAGCCGGAACTGTGGTGCTATGCAGCTCGTCAGCCAGAGCAGTTCTCATCCTCGGTGCATTCGGTGCACTCCCCAGAGCTGCATCAAGGTCTTCACCTAAAACTCAGTAACAAGATTCATACATTAATCATCGATATGACAGACCACCTTTCCCTTCGAGGAAGCCAAGAATAACTGCACTTATAGCAGGGAAAGTAGTCGACATTCTTTTAGCGTAACCGTATCTCTGTCATTAAACCATACAATAACAATATAAAAGACAGTCACCTTGAAAAGGGTTAGCATGTGGTCTGTGGTATTGGTATAATAGCTGAGGGAAAAGAGAAAAAATAAAACACATCTGGAAGTTATGGCTAATGCAAATGTTTTTCAGGGGTGCAGGAGGAGCTGACACCTTCTGTAGGCCACTCTTTCCAGGAGGATATCCTGTAAGCTTGCTGTTACCATTCTGACTAATTTGATTGGTTCTAATTTGCATCACATCACTGAATTAGCATGAAAAAACTCCATCCCTCATGAATGGCTGAACCTTTCCCCACATCTCTTGACTGGTCGTGACAGACGGCTGAACCTGGTTCTGCTGTTGGATCAGTTGGGCTCTCTCTGTATGGTTGTACCACTTTACCTCACAATATAAAGTTTAAGATGAGTATTGTTGGGGAACAAACAAAAAGTAGTTACATTCAATTGAAATTCTGTTAATGTACTCTGTGCTGTTCTAGCCTTTTTCCCACCCCCCAGCACCAGCACCATTATCTCCCTCAGCCCCCACCCCCCTTCGTCTCACGATGTGTTGTCCTGCCCTGTGGTGAACTTACAAATTCAAGAGGAGGATTCTTCACTTAGTCCTCACAGACAGTGTGCCCCAGGCTACAGGGGAGGAGGAGGGGGGGGTCACATAACTCAGGGGAGAGTGTGGCACTAACTAGACAAAATGACAGGGCATAGGAGAGGCCAAACAGCGAGACTGACCTTGTCTACTCTCTTTAAAGCAGTCCTGACGTGTGCACACACACACACACTCACACACACACACGGATGCGAAATCAGACACAGAAACGCACACACACCCAATTGCTGGGCTGCTGTATGAAAATAATTGAGTGAATCAATTTAAGTTGGATAGAGATTTCTTACAGGCGCATCTGCTTCACAAAGCACAGCATGGAAGAAAAATAATGAGAACTTCTTTAGGTTACTTTTTATAGTGATGTTGAGACAACAGTGGGGTAACAATAGGAATCCTGGCGGGCGGGTAAGTCGTACTGTACATATGATAAAAAGGCTATGACATTATATTGTGGTATATAACTTTACATATTTCTATTCATCTGTTTCTTTTTTTAAAATCTTTGTAAAATGATAAATTGACAAATTGTATTTGAATTTAATGATGAGCTCGACAGTCTTTCATCCAAAAATACACCCCCTCTTACAGAGTTTCTTAATAAAAAGAAGGAACGTTAAAGAGAGGAACATCGGATTGTGCCCTCTTTAAGAAGCCGCTATTTGCTTGGTTTACTAAAACCAAATTGTAAAGTCAGATATTACCAGAAGCTGTGAAGAATCAAAGTCTGACAAAGGAAAAGTGAACAGTAAAAAGCCAATGCATCAACCTCATCCTGTTGGTATCCTCTGGTATTATTGAAATACAGACAAGCCGGGTTAGTAAACACAACTGCGCTGTGTTCAGTTTAGCAGAACACGATTGGATTACTTTAGAGATACTGAGCTTCAGCCAGTTTGGGGGCAGTATCAACTCACTGTCATTTGCAGCTGTTGCCCAACATGCCTTTAAATAATGAATAGGAGCGCCTGCAGCTGAGCGTTTTTGCTGAATTTCTATACTCATTTTTTTTTTCCTCTCTAGCCTTCATGCCGAGGGCTTCAGCGGCACAGCTGGACGAACCAGCAGCCTCTCCCACACTGGAAGTCAGTTCAGCACCAAGGACAGAGACAATGACCGCTGCACCTGCAAGTGTGCGCAGCTCGCGTCAGGAGGTAACGTTGCATCAGTCACCTGCTGCCGCTCAACCTACCCTCATCTCAATCTGTCTCTCCTCATAACCCGTCTTGTAAAAAAAAAAGAAAAAAAAGATATCCACTCCCTTGTAAACGTCCTGAAGTGCATTTCATTTCCCTTGTGCGCCAGTATAAAGTTACTGCTGACTTACAGCTGTACATTTGGATGCTACATTTCATGAGCTTGAATTCAATTAATTCTGACTTTTACCTTGAACTTTTTGCCACACTTCCTCTTCTGCAGGATGGTGGTTTGAAGCTTGCGGTCCGTCCAACCTGAACGGCATATATTACCCTGCCTCCTCCAGCGTGGTTCGCTACAATAGTATTAAGTGGTACTACTGGAAGGGACCAAATGTGATCGCTACCATGACAACCATGATGGTTCGCCCAGCTAATTTCTGATGATGCTGGCATGTCCTTGACACCAGATTGTGGAGTGAATGCCATCACTGCTAAACAGAAATTAACAATATCCAAGAAAATGTATATTTTTGGGAAGACACTCAAAGAAGGCTTTCGGTGATTTCAGCTTGTGGACTTTTTGGAGGGGTGCTTTAGCAATCGCCTGGGGACATATTTTCAGACTCACCGCAAATGACTGTGAATTCCTGAGTGAGGAAATCCACGAACCGGAACTATTCACAAAGGTACTCGGGCTATATTTTAATAAGGATTGTTCAGCTGTGAGAGGAAGGAGACATAGTATGATCTTGGCTACAGACAAAAAAAAGAAAAAAAAAAGAAATAACACATCTCTTTATGCAGTTACAAAACCAGTTACTCAACCCCTAATAAATGATGAAACTTTAGAAACGTTGTAACAAAACTTACTTTTAATGCAGGATGGATAGAAAGTGAGTACATCAGAGAGACAGCTTAGGTGGAGCAGTTTAGAGGTAAAGTTAAAAGAGGCGAGGCTGAGATGGTTTGGACATGTGCAGAGGAGGGACAGTGGATATATCAAACAAAGGATGTGGAAGAGGGAGCTGCAAGCCAGGAAGAAAAGAGGAAGACCACAGAGGATGTTCATGGGCACAGAAAAGGAGGACGTGCAGAGGGTTGGTGTGCTAGAGATAGGGTGAGATGGAGGAAGATGATCTGCTGTGGCTGAAAGAAGAAGATATGAAAATTTTTGTTGTGTATTTGATGTAAGATAATTTGGTGACACTTTATAACAGCCATCATTAATAAAGGATAAATTAATTTTTGTTTATTTTGTACTTTTCTTTTACTGCTTAACAATAGAATAATAATGAAACTTATTTACTAATTGATTAATAATTGGTGTGTAAATCAATCAATCTATGAACATTATCTGCACGGCTATTGTAAAGTTGTAAATGACATTTATAAAATGTGTTAGACTTGGTTAACAAGCACTGTGGAATCTATCTATAACCATAACTTGGATGACTAATATAAACTGGTCTTTATATTACTGAGTCTCCTGTTTCCTGTTATCACTGTTTGATATGAGTATCTCTCAGCCTGTCATTAAAATGTAAATATTACTGTTTCCTATGATGATACCACACATAACACAATATTTAACCTGTAACATGATTATTTTATTACAAGACGATAGATAGATAGATAGATAGATAGATAGATAGATAGATAGATAGATAGATAGATAGATAGATAGATAGATAGATAGATAGATAGATAGATAGATAGATAGACAAAAATGTCTTGAATGCTGCTGTATTTCATTTCACACTGACTGCTTTGTCAACTTGGATTTTGGTGTTTGTGCTATCTGTAATGTGCGCAGAGCTTAAGATAACCTATCCTTCAAAGTTTTACCATTGTTCATAAAACAACGCCATAAAGAACAGCAATAATATCAGTCTCTGCCCTCTGCGGTATCTTCAGGCTTTTCAGAATAAAATATACCTGCTTCTTTCAACGACCATATTTCATAAGGATTTTTTCTCAGAGATTTAGCTGATAAATGTACATCGTACTCTTTCACCGCTGTGATTTGCTTTGAAAAATGAAACATTTGAAATAACATCTGTAAACAAAGCTGTAAATTAAATTTGGACTTTGCCCAAATAGTAAAAACATATACAGTTTTACATAATTCTTTGGTGCCTACAACTCACTGTGCAAAGCTCTCGTCTCCATCTTGCTACATAAAAGTTGAACAGTCCAATAACGCTAAGCCCTGTAGCGCCCATTAAGAAGTGGGTGGATGGAGACAGCAGCCGCTGTTAACTGGCAGATGACACATGTGGATGATAACTGGCAATATCTACAATGTCGGCTAATTCACTGCAGGACAAACAGAGGAAACACTTAATCATCTCATCGGATTTGGTTAATGCAATTCCCAAGTGTGATTTACTTTATCTTATCTCACAGAAACGAGCTTTCTTTTGCTGTATAACTGTTTAAATAACATGGAAACAATGTCAGTGTAAAATCAGTTAGGAACGTTGAAGTAGTGGACACACATAACCGGCTCAAACTGTTGCCATCTATTTATTTAAAAAAATGTATGACAAAAATAGACTATATAAATAGTCACTCACCCACCCAAGTCATTAAATTCAGGTGTTCCAATTTTGAAAGAACGTGTCCCTCTCAGGAGCTCAGCTAATTCCTGCATGGTACCATCATAGGATGTGCAACAAGTCCAGCTATGAAAATGACTAAATATTCCATAATATTCTTGGTGGTATTATAACAAAGTGGAAGCGATTGGGAACGACAGCAACTCAGGTGTGAAGTAGTAGTCCAAATAAAATCACAGAGTGGGTTCAGCGGACGCTGAGGTGCATAGTGCTCAGAGGTCACCAACTTTCTGCACAGTCAAGTGCTAGAGACCAAGATTAGCTTAAGAACAGCATGTAGAGAGATTCATGGAATGGGCTTCCATGGCCGAGCAGCTGCAATGCCTTACATCACCAAGCACAATACCATGTTGGACGCAGTAGTGTAAAGCACGCCAACACTGGTTAAGTCTGGCTTTGGTGGTTGTCTGACTGCATTGTACCAAGTGTAAAGTTTGGTGGAGGGTTTTGTTTTTTTCAGGAGTTGGACTCAGCCCTTTAGTTCTAGTGAAAGGAACTCTTAACACTTCATCATACTAAGACACTTTGGACAATTTCATGTTCCCAACTTTGTGGGAACAGTTCGGGGATGACCCCTTCCTGTTAAAACATGACTGTGCACCAGTGCACAAAGCAAGGACGATAAAGACATGGATGATGGAGTTTGGTGTGGAAGAACTTGCTCTGCACAGAGTCCTGACCTCAACCTGACAGAACACCTTTGGGATGAATTAGAGCAGACACTATAAGCCAGGTCTTTTCGTCCAACATCAGTGTGTGACCTCACAAATATGTTTTTGGAAGAATGGTCAAAAATTCCCATAGACACTCCTAAACCTTGTGGAAAGCCTGCCTAGCAGAGTTGAAGTTGTTATAGCTGCAAAGGGTGGGCCAGCATTATATTAAACCCTCGGGATTGAGAATCCAATGTCACTCATGTTCATATGTTTTTGAAGGCAGATGAGCAAGTACTTTTGGTAATATAGTGTACAGTACATCCAACATCAGGAAATCACCTAAAAATGATCCCACAATTTGTTTATGCAAGCTCTTATAACTATCTATATTATGCTTTAAAAAGGCTGATTTACTACTCTATTAAGAAAATCTACTACACTGGCACTGTGCCTGATATCTTAAAAAATGCTACAACACTATAACCTGTGGAGAAATTAGACACATCATTACTAGTGGATCCGGGGCCAGCAGCCATGGATGAAAGGCTGTATATGATCCACATATGATATATGATCCACCTGATCCACAAAACAGACTGTACAAGCAGGAAACTACTCCCGCCCCCCCGCGTGCACATACACACACTCACACCCTGCTTGCATGCAGTGACCCTCTTGCTAAACAAGTTTATTACGACCTCCAAGAGCTGGACAGGCGATAGATCACAGCAGGGGAGGCCAGAGGTGAATCCATCAAAGCGACTTTAATAAAGACCACTTGATTTGGCCTGCTGGCTCAACAGCTAAAATGGTTGTGTTCAGGTCCAGTGAAGCAGACCATAGTCTAGGTCACAGTGTGTCTGCTTGCCTTGTTCCCAGATTATTAAAGTGGTTATTTATTGGCAGAGAGAAAAGAACACAGTAACTTTAGAAATGTATTATAATATTATCAACATTTGTGCCAGTGTGTAAATGATATATGTTAGCTCACAGAAAGGGAAATTCCCAACAAAAGTAAGAAAAGTGCCATCTCCAAAACAGAATGTGTAAAATGCTCTTTTATAGGTTGAGATTTCACTTATATCTCTATTAGCCTCTCATACACAGTGCAAATAGTTCTACAATCTAATACTTAATTTCTTCTCAGGCAGATTAATCACTGCAAATCTACATTGTTTGCACAAGCACTGCTCAGCCCAATACATCTCAATATTAAATTTTTGTTTTCAGAGGCACTAATATCCCATGAAATGATAATGCAGCATTGCTTAGAAAATGTGCAAGACACATTTAAGATTTTCCATTTTAAATGTCTCTTGCATCATTTCTATAAATGACTTGAATACCTAACAAACTTTAAACTTCTTCACTGTGTAAAAGGCCTGTGATCTTTCAACCCAAACGGCAAGCTCCACAGATAATAGCTGTAAGTTAGCTAGCAATGTCTATGTGGCAGTTCAGCACAATTTACTTCACAAGTTGCTGTTTTATGCTAGTGGCGTTTCAGTCCTTATTTTCTGTCCTGGTTTACTGGTGAACCAATAAATCAGCTAACAACAAGGATAAGGTTAGCCCGCTTTTTGATAAACATAACCATTACAAGATGGATGTAACCACTGTTAACGCAACCAATCACATTTGCCATGTTGCCATGCTGTTTATAGGCACTAGAAGTGACCCTATTTGAATGAAACAACAGACCTTTGTTACCAGCTAACATCAGCAAACCGCATCACTGTCAGACAAATTGGCAAAGGTTTGCAAATAATTTTTGTTTAATTTATAAAGGCAAACAGATAAATGGGAACTTGTCTGCGATGAGTCTCTTTAAAATAGAGGACTTATTGCTTGATTGCTGCGGGTCTTTGTGATTTTGCAGTTAAATCAGCATCCTGAAGCCCCCTGTCACTATTTGTGGGTGAAATTTCTGTTTCTACCGTTAATCTATTTATTATCACAAACATGTTTTGTATGTAATGGCAAGCTTGATCCCATTCAACTGTGATAACACACTAACTCCATCATGTTGCCATTTCATTGCCATCCTGACACAACAAAGTAGCTTTGATGAAGTTCTGAAGCATCCATTTCAAAGGCAATGAGATCGCAAGTTCATGGTTGTAATGATTTTGGTTGTGCCGCAGTCTTCAAGCACTGCCTTCCCTAGTGTGACTGTAGCATAAAGTGGACAGATAGCAGAGTAGTATAAATCTTTCCACTGATACCACTGAATCCAAGTATTGTTTTAAAATGTTGCAGTATCGATTTAAAGTCATGCCTGGTAAGTAGAAAAATGAATACAAAATAGACTGAGAATACTTAAACTTGAAAACAGCATTCCGATGTGAATATTCAGTAGCTGTTGTTTTGCTGGCTTTGTTTGCCTACTGCATCAGCAGTATTGTTTCTGATGATTGCTCATGTCAATAAGGTAACTCAGGCCAACAAAACTGAAAGCAACACAGATAGAGAGTGATACATGAGCAGATGGGTGAAAGGGCAGAGGAAAGGGTGGTCAAGCACTCCCATATATGCTGTTCTGATGTGTATATTAGCCTGTGTGAGCAAGGCGTAACCTGGGCAGTTTGTACTCTGCTGGTTCTTTAAAACTCGCCTCAGGATTTATCATCCAACCCAGCTAGACAGCTCGATGCAGACAAGTAGGAAATGTACACACTGCAAGAGAGAGAAAAGAAAAAAATGGGGAGGCAGAGCCAATTGCTTGCAAGCCCTCATCTCTCTCTTCTACTCCATTGTCTTTGATTCATAAGGGGTATGATGGTTGGCCAGGGCAAGGGCTAGGTATGGCATTTTACAGGAGGTGGAAAGAGGGAGGGCTAGGGACCAATCTGTAACAGGCGTCGTTGCATTGTGGTTTACTGTGTCAGCATGCTGCCCATTTAACAGTGGTCATCGAAAAAGCAATACCATCCGTATATTACCCTGTCGCGTGCGATACATCAGCTCCTATGTCTTTTGGGTTTTTTTTATAGAAAGAGAAAAGGGAAAACAGCAGCTGTCATGTCACGTTTGAAAGGGGAAAGAAGGAAGAAGGGAAAAATTGCCTTCTCAGGCCACTTGGAGGCACTGGTGGCACAAAGAAACCTTTTTATTGTTCTCTTTTATACTTGGTGGAGTGTCAAGTGATGTGGATCTGGCCTGCCACTTGTGCACTCTGTCTTTCCCTCCACCACAGGTCTGGATTATATAAGTGTGCATTCATTAACACATCTTCTGCCATGTGCTCCCTTCCCAGCAGATGGTTAACTGAAGGCTACAGAGGACATTAGGGAGGCGATTGGGTACTACCTCAGGAAAATCACTTTAGAAACCCTTGCACGAAAGAGGGCTTTAAATCAACTGGTGACATTGAAAAGGTTGAAAATACATGTTTGATAAAAGCTATGTTAACTTTTATGCTACTTGAAAAAAATAAATAAATACAAACCTTTGACGTCAACAAACTGAGATGTTGTTCAGGGTATTAAAATCATAGCTGACTGCCACATAATGATGTAGAATATCGCTGGATCTTTTGTTTGTTTGCTGTTGTCAGAATCCAATTATCAATAACATAGCTCCAGTGGAACCGCCTGGTGTTTCTCTTCTATCAGCTTGCAAATACCGCTCTCAAAAAAAAGAGAGGAAGAAAAGACTCCCCCCATCCATACCTCACTTTCATGCAAACAGCTTGTCTTCCCATACTGCCTGATGTGTAAATAAGACATAGGGCAGACAGAGTTGAGAGGCTCCATTGCTGTTCGGCTAAGTATTGGAATGGGCAAGACTTGAGATTTGAATATGGTATGATCATTACAGATGCGCTGGTTCCACTATCTGACAATCAGCCATCACAACGGGATATTTACGCATTACTGAGTTTTCTGGGGAAAACGCAGCAAAAAGAAAGAAACCCCAAACAAACAAACAAAAAAACCCACATTATGACAGCAGAGGCAATTCCTGGGACAGAAATGCATCATAGATGAAAGAAAGAGTGGTAAGATGTGTTCATAAATGTAAATTCTCTTTATGCAGCAGCGTACCAAAGGATGCCATGAAACACGCACAAGCAAATGGGTTACACTGTAGGTTCTTCATCTGTGACTTAAAAAAAACACTACTACAAGGGCCAGTTACTGAACACAACTAATCATATCACTTAGATCAGACTGAGCATCACTTGAACTTTACAGAGTTTACTGCTGACCAAGTTCAGCCATTAATCACCACCATCCATGGATTTTTCAGATGGATGCTTCCTGCAGCATAATGTGCCATCAGTTGCATTAATGTGGCCACAGAATATCGGTGTGATGCTATCAAATCAGCATCGGCCAAGATCCCTGTGGAAGGGTTCCAGCATCTAGTCAAGTCAGGGCATGAAGGAACGGCAGGTTGTTTAAGTGGAAAAAAGCAGTGGTCTTTCCAAAGGAAAGTTCTGGAAATATTCTCATATCATGTCATATTGTTGTCCAATTCTATAAAAAAGATGAAAGCTAACCATCAGTTAACTAACTCAACAAGCAATGTCTGTACAGCCAAAACCAAATCTAGTTGTCTATTGTTTAAAACTATTAAACAAGGGGGGCATCGAGAGTTATTTATTAGAAAATGTATATGCAGCGTCCCGATTCAAACTCTAGTCCAGTCAGTGGCAGCAATGCAATATAACATTTAAAAAGGGCCACAAAATATAGAAGGAAGGGAAGCATATGAAAACCATTAGACCTGGTTTGTCGAGTACTCACAAAAACTACCTGCTATGACTTTTTTCTAATTAGCCTCAATAGCTATGAGGTCAAGGGAAAAGGTGAAGGTGACTTTATAAAGAGAGGAAAAGGCAAAGATAAACTTCAAGTACACTTACACTAAACTTAACGTGTTAATAGATTTTAGCATGTTTTAACTAGAAAACGGTGTGAATGTTAACGTGGATGGTTGTTTGTAGGGAAAATGAATGGATGAATTGTTCTTACCATGCAGTCTCAGCAGGTTGAGAGAAAAATGTTATTTGAGAGAAAAGAATATAGATTTCCTGTAATATGGTCCTGGGTTTTAGACTCAGAGTTTTGTATTTTTGACTGAATTCGGGTTTATTATTAAGTGTTCTCTATTTTGGTTATAGTCTGTGAGTTCTGACATTTGGAGTCCTTGATTTATAGCTTTCAGGGTTTTCTTTGCTGTGGTGTGCATCGTGTGCCTCTATGCTTAGTCTGAGTTCTTGTCTATTTTGTATCCTGGGTTGTGTCATTTGTCTTGATTAGTTTCAACTGGTTCTTGTTCCCCGACTGTTTCCCTTTCCTTGATTGCCCTCTGTGTTTGTGTGTGTATATTTCCACTTTCCATTTGTTCTTTGTCAGAAGTCTATTTGTCCACCTTGCCTCATTTTTCTCTTTGTTGAAGAATTCAGATCCCACTGTTTGCTTTATGTTTTGGGCTTTGATATACTTTGTTGGACCATTTCAACAAATACAAGGCTGGTTTGCGTTTATGCCCATCTGTTTGTGAGTCCTGTGTCTGAGTCTTAACTGCACCCATCGTGACAAATTGAAACTTTGAACATTTTTATATACCAGATTTTTCTTTTAATTTATAGAAGAATTTTATAAACTCATGTTACAAATTAATTCAAAAAAGAAAAACAACTAAGTGATATGGGCAAAGCAACGTATAACATTTATAATGCTTGATTTGTAGGTTTAACATGTTATTTAGTGCTCAAAACCTTTCAGCATGGTGACAAGTTACGGCATAAGATGGGAATTGCAGCAGTAATTTATAGGATTATCTGCATCAGTTGTCATTTTATATGTGTTTACATTTGTTAACAGTTGGATAGTGCATCCTTTTGAATTGTGGGACCTTTCATAAAGGATATTCCACTATGTGCTATGCTAAAGGAGATAATAAAGTAAGCACTGAAGCTTTGCTTAGTATTCAGAGAATTCAGTCAGCTCATAGTATGCCTTCCTACAAATCACCTCTTTCAATAGCAAAACTATTTGATTGCAACCCTGGTAATATGTTGCAAACCTCAATAGTGTTCACTGAAAAACAATCAGTGCAACATTCCTATGTTACTATTGTTTTAAAGCATCAGATAAGCAAAATCTGGAAGGGCTAGAAATCTTAACCATGTAATGACATATAGGTAGTTACATTAATCCTAATCGTCAGTCATTAAATGGAACATGCAAGAAAATTCATCACTGAAATAAAGAAGTCATTATGTTATATACTTTGTATGTTATGATTTGATTTTTAATGTAAATTAGAAAAAAATGATTATGGCTGCTGGCGCTGCCAATGGGTGGCCACTTTGTACTGGTAGGTATGTGTGACATACTTTGGATGAAAGTCAATGACTCAGCTTATGAGTTGCCTGCGAGAGCCATAGTCATCATTAGGGCAGAGAGGGCAAAACATCATGCAGTAGTTAGTTTGGGTTACAGCCCATTACAGACAGTGGAAACTGCAATTACATGCTTTGACACTCATGAAAATAAAGGAGAGTCAGCACGAAGAGGCATGTGCCTATTATTTTATGGATGTAGCGAAACAGCTAAACAGTGAAAACAAAGTAAGTACATATAGTGTCCAGCACACAGTACAGGAGCCATAAATGTAGCAGTGTGAGCAGTGATTACTCTCTGAATAATTGCAACTGCACGATAAATTTCTGCACAAAGTGATGCGATCAGTCACAATTACAGTTTTAATTTCTTGACAAGCATACTAAGAGCACTTGATGGCACAGACTGACATGTGTCTTTACAATGAAAATAGATACTGTACTTTCAGTCCATATGCTTACACACAGTACTGCCATTATGCTGTAGTATAATACTGGCCAGAGCAAGAAATGTGCAATTGAAAAAAGCAGACTGAAAAGAAGATGCAAAGCAGATAAAATGAGAATCCTAAAAAAAAGAAAAATTAACAGGACAAATAACAAAAGCCTGCACGTTGCACTTGCTTGTACTGCACTATTAACTTGTCAAAGTATGGTTAAAAAGAAGAAAGAATACAAAATGAAACTATACCAGTAAGACGCTATTCCCTTAAAAGCAAATATCCAGAAAATGTGTCAGTGTCTTGACCCTTGACTCTGTGAGTAATTTGCAAATGAAGACAGAGCGAAATGCAAACTTTAGGGTAACAATATGGACTGTTATCTTGAAACCCAGGTATGTGCTATTTATAAGACCATGCAGAGTTGCATGTGTTAGTGTAGGAATTTCTGCAGCCATTGTAACCTGTAGTCTTTTAGTTATTAACATGTTTACATAGACACTGTGTTTTACAACCAGCACACGCAGATTATTCTCTGAGGTTGCATTTTTAATTTTATGAAAATGGCAGCCTGTCTCTTGGGCAGTGTGTGTCTGGCCAGGTCCTCTAGGATAGTCAGAAGGAGGGATCCTGTTTTCTGGAGCACACAACGCTGACAGTGAGCAGTCACCATGAAAAAAATAACCAAATGCCAAACAAGTAGTTTTCAAAAGTATATAAAGTTCCCTGTTGTTAAATATAGTACAATATATAACTCTGATAGACAACAATAGGGCATTTCCGGTTTTATTACAGAATGCTATACCAGCAAAACAACGTTTACGGTTAAACACTTAACATTTAATCTACTTGTGGCCATCATGTAAGTATTTTGCTATTAACTAAACTCTGCTGTGACTCCTCCTCAGGCCTGATAACTGTAAAGGTAGATTAGCTTAAGGTGGTGCCAGACTGGATGAGCCAGAGCAATGCTCTTTTCTGCTGTGATCAGTTATCGGTTAATGGGCCGGATGTGGGCTTGGCTAAGTTGCCAAGTCTGAAGGTTTTTTTTCAAGTACTTTAAGTTTAAAACACAAAAAAATGCTGAACTATATTTTTCAACCCCAGACAGAAATGATGAAACTCTTTTAATGACAAAAACATTTACTGGTTATAGTCCAACGTAATCTTGTAATGAATATCACAAGGGTTGATGGCTCTGCCTCTCATTCTACTTTTAAATAAATAGAATTATTAAATTAATTAAAGTTCTGTATTGGGGTGATATGGTTCTGTAAGGTCTATAAGATAAGACGGAGTCTGAAAATTCAAGACCTATATGTAATGAGAAGGATTTTGGCCAGTGAAGAGAAGACAATATGGGAGAAATATACTCTGTCTTTCTAGTCCCTATCAGGTATCTCATACTAGCATTTTTTTATTTTTTTTTTACACAAACAGTAGTTGAAATCTGCCAGCCGTAGATGTTATGGGGTGCAATCTAGAATTCGTGTTTTCGCTCTCTCTTAGCTGAGATATGTTTTCCTTCAGCAACCACCATAGTAGATAATGCAGAAAACAGAACTCAGCTGACTGCAATCTAGCTGTGAGACCTTACACACTGTAACTTTAAGGTAGTATTTTAAAAAAAGAAAGCTTTTTCCTTAGCAAGCTGCATTAATTACTCCAATATAAATGTAACAGAAAGTGGTAAAATAATGGAAAATGAAAGGCTGACACTGTATAAGTCTTTATTAATGAAAACACAGAACAATTTTGTAATCTGCACCATGTCACAGTCAATGCTCATCCACTGTCATGCTGCCGTTTTACTGAATCTTGTAGGCTGATCAGGAAGTGTACTCCAAACAGCACTGTAAAAAGGATTAAATGCATTAGGGCTAGACACATTTTTTTTAATTCCTGCCTTTTAATTATTATGACAAGATTTAAAAAAAAACTAGAAAAACAAAGACAGCAGGCTTGGCTGCAATGAGAAGCGTACACAATTCCAATAATGCCAAGTATTCAAATCCAATAAACAGTAATTTCATTCAAATCCAGAGCTACGGTACCAGCAGTCTGAGGCCTGGGACAAAATGCACCGATGCCTAAATAAAAAATAAATGTGACAATGAGTGAGACTGATTCATTATTTAGATTAAATCACGTATTTTCTTTCATAAGGTTCCTCCTGCCTGGTACTTTGTTCTCATGCATACTTGCAGCTTAAGTCCAACCTGTGGCATCCTGCAACTTTTAAACCGGCAAGTCATCTTGATTGAAAGTAACATCTCCTACAAATTTGACTCGTACCACCTGCATTTAAAAGGGTATAATTTCAGATTTTCTCTGCAGCATGATTTACAAGACTTGGAGCTGCTCCCTAGTCGCTTAATAATAGAACAAATCCTGTGTGACAGTCTGACAGCATCCATTGTGATTTACTGGGATATAGGAACGTGTTCTGATTTGAATGTAATATATCTTACTTGTACACCGTAGAGTCTGTGACAAATTCTGTGTCATTTTTCCAAAAGAGCCTTTGGAATCTCTCTCCCCACAGAGCATATCACAAAACAGGTAAAACACATCTCATTTTCATTGTGAAGCCACATGCACGTGTGCTCTCCGTCCTTCTTTTTCTTATTTATACTTTTGGTGCTTCATCCTTTCCCTCCCCCCGTGCCCCTCTGTTTTCTCTTTCAGTGCCACATAGTCAGAAACACACTTCAATACACATGAACACCGTGAATCACAATACACACTCGTGACTTTTGGCAGTGCTTTGTAAATGGCTTTGATCAATAATTGATCAAGGGAATCTCCTAACTTTTCAAAGAATGCACGGAGCATGTGAAGGCAACCGCTTTCTCCCAAGACCCACGCAAAGACAAGCCCCGTCGTGCAGAGCTCCACAGAAGTGCCCATCTCACACATGTTCCACACCAACACAGGATCGTTGCATGTAGGGCATTACCTGTATCTCCGGGACCTGCCAAGCCATATAGATTCAAGCATAGACAGTGGGCAAAGGTAACATGTCACCCACTGAGATCCTAAATGTCTCTGGAGCTGAGATCTAAAATGTCATGGCCTGTGGGTTCAACTGCTTTCTGAAAGTCAAATTTGCTTGAGGAATCCATCCAGATTCAGTGGCTTGTCTGTGCCACCGCCACTTGACAGCTCTATTTTCTGGCCCATGAAAAGGACATGTCAGGTTGTCTCGCGCAGTCATTGTTTTGTCTGTTGTGTGTGCACGGATGCAGAAGTGACGCATAAGGAAGATGACAAAAAGTGGAAAAAAATCCTTGTTTACTCTTTCATCTGCCATCTCGTCGGGGCAGCTTAGCGCAGAAAGGACTTAATCGCACAGTGGATGTCATCTCGCTTTTAAATATTTGCCAGCACCCCTCCAATGACTACACAAAGTGCTACGCAGAGGGAGAAGATTTGCGGATACTGGCTAGGATAGGTTGTGCGTTTGGCGATGTAGTGCTTACTCTGTGCCTTCTGTGCCAGTGTGTGCAATTCCAGTATGAATTCATTCACATTCTCGTGTATTTTTTTCTTGTTTTTACTAACACTGCCCTGCAGAATGGATTCCTTTCCATTCATCTGCCCTCTCTCTACATACCAAGCCTCAGGGACCCTGAGAAGGAGGAGGGAGATTTAAAAAAACAAAACAAAACAAAACATGGGAATGTAGAATACCAAGCACCGTGGTTTAGGAGCCATTTACTCCATCTGCAGGCTACACGGTGCGTTTGAGGGAGTGTGTGCATATGTGTGTTTCATCAGGGCTGAGGGGGTAGCGTGGGGGTTGCTTTTGTGTTTACTCTCTCCGCTTGCGCAGGTACCAGGTGTGCTATTGGAGACTGAGCAAGAGACAATACTTGTCAGTGAGAGAGGGAGCAGCCTAGTGAGACAGCGAGATAAAGGGAGAGAAAGAGGGGCGAGAGTTGGCAGAGGCAAGTGAATGAAAAATTCATACGGCTGCAGGTCCCAAAAGCCCTTCTGTCTTTGCCAGGAGTCCTCAGCTTCAAACTGCTGGGCAGGGGTGGCTTTGCTGTGCCAATGAGATGGTAGGCACATACACACACACACACACACACACACACACACAACACACACACAAGAAACACAGGAGAGAATAGTCTCAGATGCAGTGTTATCTAGGAATCACAAGTGGGGCGAGCGAGACTCAGCAGCACAACATCCTCCCTCGGGAACAACAGGTTGTTCAGGGCAGCATCCTGATGAACCCCCCCCGAAAACCTTTTGTAGTGGCAAAAGTCCTCACACTGTGAGTGAAGTGGGATGCAGCCTAAGAGTTTTGTCTCCTATAACAATTTGTACATGTTGAAGTTGAAGTTTATGTCATATTTACATCAGCCTTTTGAATACCCACCCTACTGAAAGAAAAAAAAATGTAGAAAATAAAAAACGTAATGCAAATTAGGCTAAATTAAAGGCTTACTGCTGAGCAAAGTCCCAGTGCAGGCATACTAAATAAATCAGAAGATAGGGATCTTTGTAATTATAAAGACAACATCTAGATGCACACCCGTGACACAGCCTTGAGCTGACAAACAGGAGTGAAGAAAAAAAAGTGTAAGAAGACAGAAAGGAAAGGAAGAAAAAAAAAGGAGTAAGAGTAAGAAGAAGTCTGATCTGCTCACTACTGCAGTGTTGCCATAGTCACCGCTGCATCCCTTGGATGCCGGGGCAGGGAGGGAGAGTTAGCGGAGGTAGAGCAAAGGAAGGAAGGGGGAAGAACTTTCACAGCTCTACCTCTCTCGCTCTCTCTCCCTGTGTGAAAGTGGGTCAACACACACGCACACATCCAGGCATACACACACACACGTACACACAGAATACCCTCATGTTCCAAACTGCTCAGCTTCACTTGTCTGTGGGTTGGCATCAAGGACCTGGTGAGGTGAGGTACTGAAGAAAAGAAGCAAAGAAAGAACAATGTGTGTTGACATGGATTCTATAACACCTGGGAGAAGGACACTGACAGAAGATCAGGGCTGACCAGCACACTTAGCATGAGATTAGTTAGTTTTGGTGGTGCCATTACATTTTCAGAAAGAAATTTCTATCAGTATTTCTATCATAAAAAGATAAATCCTGTGAAGGTATTTTCTTTTCTTAAGCAATTTTATTTGTTTCTGTCTTTTTTTTTAAGCTTCCTTTGGCAGCTTTACAGATTTGGCTATGTGAGGTGAATGTTTTGAAAAATTTTTCTTCTTCAGCTATTTGTTTTATACTAGATTTTAAAAGACAGCATTTCAAGCAAATCTTGATTTTACTGCACGTATTGGACAACTCAAAGAACCTATTGTGGTTCCAAAAATTAAAAACTTAAACTCGAGAATATTTTCAACCTTTAATCTGAAAATAAATGAACATAAATGCGATGCCTTTAATGCAGAATAAATGCAGACACTGGATTTGACAAAGAACGTAGTACTGAAGGGGTATCCACACAGGACAGCTCCCTAATGTATTTACTACCCTGTCATCTTCCAATCAGTAGTATTGTTCAATCTCATTTGGAGTCATTTCAGTCACTCACCTCGAGGGTGAGAAAAGTTCAGCTCGGGACACGCTCACGTCGCCTGTCGTTGCTTGAAGTCGTCACATGTATTTGACTTTCTGTGGACTCCGGTTGTCACATCACTGCAAATTGCTTTCTGTGTGGATGCCCCTCAAGAGTTTATTAATTTTCTGCTACACTTCTGTCCAAAAGAAACTTGCTTATAACAACTGAGTATACCACAACTTCTAGTAGGCTTCAGCTCAGCAAGCAATCCTGGTTAAGCCCACATCAGCTGATGATAAAGGTTCTACCCTTTTGAGACTCCAACTGGGAAATCTCATATGGGGTGCACTACTTAAGAAGTTTCATCCTTCATACAGCCTCCTTGCAACCCAACTTCTGCTTTTTAAGGCTATACATGCTATTTTTGTCTTAAGCCACTTGGTTGTGGACATGGACATGGACAGCTGGAGACCTGAGGCAGAGACGTTATTCGTGTTATATTTCTTTGAAGTCATTATACATTACCGCAGAATGTCACATAGCATAATCTTTAAGGGTTAGTCCAAGTTTGTTTGAAAATTTGGTATCAATTAGGTATCAAAACCCTTTGTATTCACTAAGAATACTAAAAATGTTACATCACTAAGAATGAGGAGATCAGTCTGTAAGAATTACTAGTGCATCCTCATGGCCAGGATGCTTTTGTCTCTTGTGGAGCCGAATCAGGCCCTGGAGATCTCCAAGTGTCATTTACCAACACAGTAAGACATATGGCGCATAAACACCTACCTACTCTCATGAGCGTGCACACACAGACAGACAGACAGACACACAGACACACACACACACACACACACACACACACACACACAAAAATTCGAAGCTATTTGCCAACATGACACAACCACTAGAGTGATGACAACAGACCCAAATGTCAGCGAAGATCATATTTTACCAGAGGAACTGTGTGGGTACTCGTGTGCACGCGTGTGTGCGTGTATGTTCTACCCTGGTGCCCACGTCCCTCCCTGTGTGACAAGATGAGCATGTGACAGGATCAAAGAAGCACTGAGCTGACTCACAGTCTCTACAGGGGAACTGTGATGATCAGGAGGACCTTTGGGAGAGCAACAGAAGCTTTACCCAAACCATCTTCTGCTCATTCTCTGACTCATCTCCTGCACCATTCACCAACCTGGCCTCATAAATCTGCAGACCCGGTCCACATGGAGTGATACTGCTGGCGGACATGAATGACCAAAAGTTATTAAAGAGTATGAGTCTGCTGGGACAGGTGTGTGATTTCAACTCATATTAAGACAAAAACTCGTTCTCTTTAGTTTTTTTGTTTTTTTTCCCTGGACATGGTACTTTTATATTATATATTTTTTCCATCACCCTGCAGTCTTATTACACCTTTATGACCTCACTCTCTTCCATATCCTCTTCACCCACACAGAACCTTTGGCTTCCCTTTCTGCATGCCTCCCTGACCCCTTCTTCGCTGTGGTGTCCACAGTGGAGGCTTAGAGCCTCGAGCATTACCGGCAGGCACCAAGACAGCAGCTGTGCATGACACATGTTCACCAAACGCTCCTTTCTGTGCTTCATTTCATCCTCCTCACCCTTCATTTCACCCCTCTACTTCCAGCCCACCCTTCTCATTTGCTCTCCACTATTCCATTTGGAACAGGTGATACCCCCAGTGGGCTACTTTTACACTCTTCACTTGATGGCCTTGGTGCTTTTCACCTCCGGCTCTCTCAAGCCCCACTGAAACCCCATTCCGAGTGACAACCAGAGACATCTGTCCCAACAGCCGGCAGCAACTCTAAGAAAGGTCCAGACTCGGTGAATGACAGTGAAAAAAAGCCAAGGGGCAGCTGCTTTCTGTAGAAGTCAACTTCTCAAATGTTATCCATCAAGTCTGTTTGCCAGTGCTTCATAGTAAGTTTAAAAAGTACATTGCATTTAGTCTGTATTTGGAGGCCCCTTGCTAAACAGGAACCGTTAAATAATGGATTGCATAATTTGATTTGTGATTTTAAATAATCTCTTTCATTATTTAAACTCTGTGTTCAATAGAGAACCCTGTAGGATACATTATTTAGGACTAATGTTCTTTGACAAATACATTTAAGAATGCATCAGTTTGTGGATGAATAATAGTCACCGGTACATGTTTACAATTAAGAATATGCGATAATTACAGTATATCTGCACTTTGAAAAAGGGGCTCAGGATAGTACAAGATTTTAAGATGAATGGTAGGAGCATCCAGCTCTGAGTTTTTCTTTTACCCCCTTTTAGCTTTTCTCTCACCACTTTTTAAAACACAGTTGAGTTCCACTTTCTTTCCCGACTTGACAAGAAACAGATGAACAGAACCTGTGGGATCCACAGAAGATGCCAAACAAGCAAAACAAGAAAGCGGCCGGGTCCGACCTCTCCAAAAAAAGTGAGCTCTCACAGGATACAGTGAAAAAAAAAAACAGACATTATTTAGATGAGAGGGCAAAGTGCTGAGTTACCAGATAAGGCTAGCAAGCTTGCACCTAGAGTACATACAATTTCACTAACAGGCTGTGCTACTTGCCAGCAGGGGTTAAAGTGGGATTTGGCAGATGGGGGAACCCTAAGATTGGGTGTAGCTGTGCAGCATGTGGAAAAGAATCACTTGGAAAGAAATCATATAATAATTTGCATTGTTAGCTCCAGTAGATATTACTTTGTGTACCGGCTGTGATCAGCTGACCTGTGAGGCTGCTGCTCTGAGATTCCCTGTTCTTTGTGGACTTAGCCAACTGGAATTCCAAGAAGATACAAGCAGATGTTTCATGAGCGATCGTGGCTGATTTCCAACCCCTTGATAGTATGAAGCAATTATAAAATGTAAAATTCAGCCAGTGAATCTAATCAGCATCATCACTTTAAATTTAAATTGATTCCTGCTACCCTTAATCCAGTCTCACACCACAGTACTGCAAACTAACCAGTTTAGCCTGCACTAAACTGTAGTAAACCAGCTTTTTATGCTACTGTTAAATAATTCAAAAAACTTCATCAACTCTTAATGCGTAGAGCCAACATTTTAGATCTCAGTCATACATACATACATACACATACATACAAAATGAATTAGGACATTTTCCAGGTTATCGAATGATCTTTGCTGGGTAGTCCTTCCTTTTGAAAATAATCTCTCATCTTCCTCTCTTGCTCTCTTTTTCTTACATCTTTCTATATCTCAGATTTTCTTTCTCTCCCTGGAGAACATAGGCCAATTTGTGCCAAACTGTACTGGAAACCATAATGTATGCTGGTATTATAAAAGTGGCCTGTTTAGGATGCTGATGAATATAAGTAATGTGCACCATGAACCCATTATAGGGCCTCAAAAGTATTATGTATTAATTCAGTTCAATTTCAAATGTATTTATATATAGTCAAATCACTGGCCTCAAGCTGGCTTATATTCTACATATACAACGCTACAATCTTAAAGCGTAAACCCCAACAAGCACATGTGAGTGAGTACTTGGTGACAGTGGGAAGGAAAAACTCCTTTTAACCTGAAGAAACCTCTGCAGAACCAGGCTCAGGAAGGGGCAGCCATCTCTCACAGTGGTTGGGCCTATCAGACTTATTTACTTATTTAGTGAAGGTGCTGGAACGTTGGTGTCGATTGTTCTCGCCAACTTTACTCCTGCTTGACATGTAGTTCCGTTAATGCTTGAAAAGGAGCCAACACTTCAAACAAAACTTAATGAGTTCTTACGAAGGTTGAGATTTGCTTTAAAGAACAGAAACCTTGGTTTTTTTGTACGAGTCTATAAATATGTTTATTACAAAGCTAAAGTGTGGCATTTTAACATGGGTTTCTATTAGGATTTGCTTTTGGAGCCAGCCTCAAATGGCCATGAGAGTAACTGCAGTTGGTGTGTTTTTATTATTATAACACTTATAACAGTTTTATTTTAAAAAATATTTCCTTGTTGATCAAAATGCTAGCACTTTCCACAAGACATAACTGCTTATGCAAACTAATTTAGCTGAGTGTAAATTTTTAGGGGACGTGTAAACAAGAATATTATGTGTACAGCTACAAATACATACAACGTCAGTACATACTAATCATTACTTGACCGATAGGATAGGATTGATACCATTCAACGTACTGTAACACTTAAACCAGTAAAAAAAAAAGTTTATTCTAATGCAGTATCAAGGAGTTTCATCAGCCTAAGGTGCGCAGCAATGAAATCCAACAGGTCCAAATCTACAGTCGATATCTCTCAACGCTGGGCCCTGACTCCAGCAGTTTGTTCCATTACCATTCCAGTGGGTTTATCTAGAATATGCCTTTTCCAGCTCATTATGCCCACTTTAGGCTTCCATAAGGTCATTAATCCCAATCACTGTGTTCATTTTCACACATGCCAGGCCATTATTCCACACTTGGCATATCTTTTTGCACTTCTCTAATGCTTGCATTCACGCACACACATGCACACATACATACACACACACACGTATCCACACTGTTCTTTTCTACTTAGTCATTCTGTTTGTGTCACACTCTCTCTGTGATTGCCTAAAAAAACATAAAATACTGTGAGGGGGGAATCATAAGATGATAACGATCAGAGAATCCCGCCAAATATAGGCTTATGGTCTTGAAATTTATCTGTGATGACACATTTCAGCACTTTTCAATACTATGGGTTAGATTTGTGGAGCAGCTTGCTCGTGTATAAATGATTTGCCCTCATCCGGAATATTTGTCATGCTGGAGAGCTGTGCGCCCGTGTCTTATAGAGATTACTGCGTGTTTAGAGAGTGTGATTTTTAAATATCTGCTAAGGTGCCCCAAAAAGCACCCATGGGAAAGAATCAGAAAACAAACACAGATATGTGTCTGCATATCATTCACTATTTATTCAGTTGTCCAGTTATCTATTATGACAATGGGATGTTATATTAACAGAAGAGGTTGATGCCACTACGATTGCTGTATTTTTAAGAGAACTGGATTCATTAACATTCTTTAAGAGCACATTCTGGTGAAGGTATGCGTGACTGTGAGTTTCTGATAGGAGTCTTTATTAATATAATGACATATAGAAGCTCTGTATTTGTAAATATAGACCAATAATCAATGCACGGAGACACTGAAGCAGTGTGAGCAGCATTTGGGGATTTGTTGCTGTGTTTCAGGGATGCTAATGAGCAGAGCATCAAGGAGAAGATCAGAACACCCAATCAGAGAAAGAAGATAAAGAGGGAGGATGATCAATGAGCGTGATTTAATTTGAACTCTATCAGAGTTGTGCCAAAGTTCTAGGAGCATTCATCTTGGTTCTTCAGGGCGGGGGTGTTGCAGACCTTACAGTATGTCAGGGTGTTTCTATAGATAGAAGATGTGCCTCACAGCACAGTAAAAGTGCAGTCCTAGGGAACAAAGGAATCTATCAACTATTTGTTTTACAGTTGCATACGAACCCTGCAGAAAACTTCATTCTCTTTCACACACACACACACACACACACATAAAGCTTAGTATTCGTGCTCAGACTCATGGCTGTGAGGGACTAGCCCTGCGGTGACTGGAGAAGAGAAGCATAATAGAAAAACTCATTTGAAAGGAACTCAGGAGCCCAGGACCGCATTAAGCTCAGCCGCTGGCCTGAATGAAAGATCATGTCGAAGTCGTCACTCGTTGTGTACGTGTGTGTGAGTGTGTGTTTGTGCGTGGCAAAAATGAGAAAGACACAGAATAAAAGCACTATAAATATGATATAAAAAGATGGGGGAGGTGGGATGCAAAAATTGAATAAAGAAGGCTGAGTGTGCACAAAAGGCTAACATATTGAATCCAGTCCTTCCCACCCGACTCTTGAAGCTAGCTCGAAACTCTGGGGCTTTTTCCGTGTTGTATTCGGCGGATTGCACGGGCTCGAAATTCCGACAGACAAACTGTTTTACTGCTGTTTACTTCGCAGTATTTGACAGCTGTTGATTTTTCTGGATCAAAGTTTTATTTATTCAGCCCTAAATAAAAAACATATCTGGCAGGAGTGTTAAACAGCGACTTACGTTAACTTACTTTTCACACTTTATTTCAACAGCAGAAGTTCTGAAACTGCTTATGTAAATTGAAATGATGCCACGCATGCAAGCTGAAGCCTTTATGCATCATAGTATCTCAGATCGTGATCCTGCTTTTTTTTTTTTTTTTGCTAGACAATCCCCTGTGTGAACGTCTGCGTCTTCCAAAGCCCTCAGTCAGGCGAACACGGCCTCTAATTCCACAGAGGGCGCTAACCTCCTTTTCCGCTCCTGCTCTCTGTCTCTGACTTGAATTTCCTGCAGGCACTCAGATGAGTTTAGCCCATTTTCTTTCATTTTGTCGAGGTCAGACAGGAGAAACACCTGTGGGATCCACCCTTTAAAAAAAAGGAAAAAGTCCTTTTATACTTTCTTATTCTTGCTTTACTTTGTCCCTCCGTTCCACCTTTATTTAGCCAAGGTCAAGAAGATTTTTTATTTTTTTTGCTAGCATAACCTTTCCAGTTCTTTGGTCTTGTGTGTCAAGCCAAATTGCCATGCAGAAATTGAAAGCAGGGAGAACCCGCAAAGGTCTAATGCCCCATTTATGCCCCTTCTTACATCCTCACGTCGCACTGTCTCTCAGAGCAGGGGGGTCTCTGAATAAAACATAATCTGTCCCTCACTCTGGATCTACCTTAAAGTGAACTGTATAAAGTAAAATTTGCAAGACACATCAGCTTGCAGAGTGACCGACCCTCCCGGTGGCTTTTAAAATATATTCAACCACAGCAGAGTGTAACAGTGGAGCAGAGGGATGCATTAACAGATTACACACCTCAGGCTGCCTTGCTCCTCATTTGATAGGGCATATTTTGGAAAAAAAAAGGATGCCATAAGCTGAACCTACCTGCGTTATCTCCTATAGACTAAGGTATAATAGGCTGATTACAACTGTTTTGAACTAATATTACTAATATTTCATTGCTTGCTGTAGTTAAGTTCATGCTCTACAAATTGGTAGAAAAGTTAATTGCTGCTATTATTATTGTTCACCTAATGGACTAATACCATGTTATAGACAGTTTTCAAACTGTGTGATAAATATTGTACATGTTTGGTGAAATGGTTGTCGTCTGTTTGTTTGTTTCTTTCAATGAAAACGCTGTCACAAATCAGTTAAACAAAGGGTGATACAGATTTTATTAGCAGTAATGATTCAAGTTAAATTTAACTACAGTAACAGTTGTGGTCATTGATTACTTCACAGTAATTAGTGGGTGCAGTGACACACGCACACACGGTGTGTCAACATCAAAGTGTATAGGAAATCTTTATAGGGAGAAAAAGGGTTGTGTACACAGCTATCACCGATAAGCAGGTCCTGGTTCTAAAAATTGTGTTTTAAAAACAGTTTTTTATATGACTGTTAGATGGGTTTTTTTTCTGTACTAAAAATGTGTTAAGTTTGCTCTTAACCTTTAAAAAAGCATAGACTGTATATAAATGATGGCTGTGGCCATTATTGAAGCAGTGGCTGTGGCCATCATTTATATACAGTGATGCCCAAAATTGATGTAATGTCCAAAAATTCTGAAGGACTTTTGGACATCATCATCATCTGGGTTTATTTTTTAAAAAAATTTCTTAAATAAGGCAAACGTGATGTTACAAGTGATGTTACATATCGGTTATATAGTAACCACACCCTAAAGCGTGACCTACTTTTCCATTTATTCGAAATCATTTATTTGAAATAAAAAGATGGCAAAGTAGGTTCTTCCAAATTGTACAAAATTACCACAGTATTGTAATAAACAAGACTTGGACTTAGTAATTTGACCAAAAACCCCCCAAAATATGCACCATGGCCATAAATCAAGTGAGTAACAATGTCATTTCCTCTCACTACTGAGATGTGTAATACATAATAAAACAATATTTTACTCTGTTGGAGAGAAAAAAGAGGAGAGTGCTGAAAGTTTACTTTTGAAAGCGAAAAACTGGGCATTATTTTTTTTAATTATTAAGCAAAAGCTATATGGTAGTATTGCTAGTATATATTTTAATTATGAAATGGAGTAACATGATTTTTTTTCCTCCTTCCTCTATTTACAGCGGCGGCTCAAACTACAATAAGACCCCACAACGCCTAACCCACATGACACGGAATGAGCTTAAACAATCAATTCCTGTAGCGAGTTTGTATTGAGTTTTAATCAAGATTTCTACTTTGTTCTGTCTTCTCTCACGGTTGCCTGGCTTGCAGATTTCACAGGTCAAGGAACCATTCAGAAAGCTTTAATTAGCTTTCTCAAGCTAATGAGTTCCCAGGCATCATACAAATTGTTCTGTCAAACTCTTAGTTTGAGTCAGTTCTTGCCCGCCCGGATTGTTTGGGTGTGAGCTCAACAAAATGAAAGACTTTTAATCATGTTCAAATTCATTACCCCCTAAATGAGTAATATTTCATTCTTCTCAGTCATTTGGTGACTTATTCGTAGTTAAAGCCCCCCCCCATGACAGACACTACCGACCTGTTCAGTGTGACTTCCATCATCATTATGCTGGAAAGATCCATCCATGGAACAGTCTGAAGGGAAATTCAACTAATAAGTCGAGGCTGATGGACTGAGAGCAGCAAAAGGAGGCAGCAGAGGGGAGAGGGGAAAAAAAAAGTAATTTCAGACTTGGAGTAAATTCCAGCATTCACTCCCTTTTATAAAGACAGAAGGAAAGTGAAGAAGCTCAGACAAAAATATGAGCTTTGGTTTAAACATGAAATATAACAGTCTGACCCCATTCCCATTTCCCCAGATGTAATTCAGCACGGCATAAATCGGAATGCCTATAGCCTAAACCGATAACTTGCCGGACCCGAAGCATCTTTTTTAGAACCAGTTTCAAGGGAATTGAATTTCAATGGCGTGAGCGGTAAATGAGGAAGCGATTTATGTAGCTGTGCGTGGGAAAGGGGTATAACAAGGCAAGGCAGTGGCAGCAGCTTTACACTTTGTCACATCCACAAAGAAGGCATTAGGGCTTTGACCCACTTCAAGCAGGGACAGAATAATACTTCTGGTCTCTAATGCTAGCATAATGGCTGTCGTCATCATACTCCTCAATTTTTTACTTTTTTTTTTTT
>VUQG01000577.1:65448-76269 GCA_015106755.1 Etia nguti
GTCAGTGTCATCATATTCATCGGTGAAATTTGCTCCCAAGATTATTATACTGCCAGTAATCTCATTACTGTCTATGCATATTATCAGTTTCAAATGTTTGATACAGTTATCACAGGCAGCAGTGTTTTATGGAGGATTCATACAGTAAAAGGGCCAGCCATTATTTACCCCTCTCCCTCTCTTACATTCTATTTCTCCATCTCTCTCATTCTCCCCTCCTTTCTCGCTAGCGTCTGATGGGAGACTGATAGAGCTTGGAGTACAGCCACTCACTGTCAGGTCCCGGCTAATGGAATCAACAGGGTTGACGGATAAACCCACCTAAAATAAGTTGTCAGAGAGCCGTGAGCCCTTCATCAGCCTCTCCGCCACGTGTGGCACCGCCTTGACCCCTCCCAACGCCGACCAGAAGGGTGTTTTATCTTCAGTGTGCTGAAATTACATTTCAGGTTTTTATTTATTAATGTATATTTTTGTTCTCAGTGACAGACACAATCACCATGTGGTTGTTCTTTGAAAGACGCTCGGATGAATTGTGTTTACCTTCAAGGGACTTGAACGTTAGTTATACACCAACATATACTGTATGAGTCAATAAAGGGGAGAAAATATGCTTTACTTTCTTTTGTGATAAATAAGAGCAACAACCAATTGCTAAATTCTAAAGCATTTTACTTTATTTGCTAAAAAAATAATAAAAAGTTAGTTTATCATTCAGGCTGAAAATTACAGTCTAATTCTCTTGGCACTATCCCATTGGATCATATAGAACCTGGATTTTTTTTTTCTTTTTTCTTTGTATCTTTGTTTTTCATTGCATTTCATTAAGTTTCACTGCAATGAAGTGCACAGACCATTGCACAGATAATGTGCTCCCTGTCCTCCACCTATTTTCTCTTTTTTCTTGTGTAACAAGAACACTTGTAGTCCATTAGCCTTTTTTATATCAACTTTAGGAATTGTTACTCCAGCGGAAACCCTTTGGAAAGCTGTGCCTTTTCTGGCTTCCTCTTTGGACTTTTTTGTTTTAGTTTCTTCTGTCAAACTTTCTCCTGCTTTCTTACCTTAGAGGTGCTGACTTCTCTCTTGCAACATTGTCATCCCATTCTCCAATTCACCTGGAGGTGACCTTGTTAGCTTATATAGTGAAAATTTGTCTAGTAATATGTAAATTGTATGCCCGTTATATGTAGACTGTATGAGCCTGTTGGTTCAGAATGATTCGGATTTACCAGTATACTCATGCTGCTAACAAAATAGGTAAAGTCATAAAATTCTTACACGGGATAAGAAGATTTACAAGTATTGGTGAGATCCAGTGTGTGTTCTGTAGGAATCTACAGTTAGGTCCATATAATTTCTTTGCCTCAGTACACCACCACCGTGGATACTTTTAAATCAGCCAATCAACATATGATTGAAGTGAAGACTCAGCTTTCATTTCTGGTGTTTAGCAAAAGGACAGAATTAGCCTTGAGGAAATACAGTTTTTAATAGAGGCTTTCACAGAATTCTTTAAATGGTTGAGAAAAACTCTTTTACAAGATATAAGATCATCAAGGAGGTAGGGACATCATTATCAAAGTCTATGCTCAAGAGATGTCCTCACAAATGATGGAAAGACAAAAGCACGGGGAATGAGAGAAGCAGCTCATTGTTCAAAGTATATGACATTATCTGTTAAACATGGGGGAAGCAATATTATGGCATGGGCATGTGCGGCTGCTAATGGAGCTGAATTACTAGTGTTTATTGATGAAATGACTGCTGATGGAAGTAGCAGCATGAATTCTGCAGTTTTAAATGCTGCAAACTGATCAGACAGTATCTTTCATCATGTTAAAACAAATGGCTGAAAATCCTAAACAGGAAATGAAATTTGAAAATTTTTTGTAAAATCCCTTCAGTTAAAGTGGAGTCACTGCAACCACCTCCAACCTAGCTGGCATCCCACTTTAATGTTTTAGTTTTTGAAATATAAGAAGAAATGAAGAGACCAGATATAAAAGATTACACAGTTTCAAATGTTTTGGATTTTGTTACCTTCAATTTTCTATGTTCTTTTTCCTATTTTGACTTTTTATACTGAACTGAGCATGGCACAACAATGGTATCAGTGAGTGATACGGGGCTGCACGGCTGAGATGCAGTTTGTCTTGTTTTTTAAGCAAAAGTAACAAAACCCTGCAATAGCAGAATGGTAAATCCATTTACAAGTCATATGATTCAAATTTGGTTTTATGTGAGAAAATATTTAAAAAAGAACCAAACTCTTTGTTACAGTATACCCCAATATGAGGTAACCAGCTTCTCGCCCCAGGAAAAGTTGATGCTACATTTAAACTTTGTGCTTCTAAAGAGCTTGAAAGGATTCAAGATCTGTATCCTCCAAACTCTGATGTTATCATGCCCTTTGAAGAACTGAGCATAAATTCAGTTTGAGCAGTTTTTTTCCTTCTCTTTATATTTCTTTTACACCTGAGAGGTTTTGTCAATGCACATCAACATAATTCACTTACCAGACACTTCCCCCCGCCCCCTCCAATTAAAACATTTGTCTGTGTGACAAGGGGCATTGCATCACACTTGTATAATCTGGCAACTAAAATCTCAGCAGAGGATTGGGAATGTTAAGATTAACAAAACACTTATTAAATGTTTTAGTGTTTGGCACAGGTCAGAGTGACTTGAGCAGATTTCGAAAGAGGCTCCACTAGACCTTGAAATATGTGTGCTTGGTTTTTCATCCACAACACAAGAACGCAATTAAAATAAAAATGAACATTAATAAACCACTTTTGTTTTTAATGCCAAAGACCTCATGGTCAGGGTGTGTGTGATGCTAAATCTTATTCACTTGGCAAAGCAGGTTATTTCAAACCTTTTGCCTTCAGAAATACGTTGAATTTCATGGCCCAGATTCAGCGCTATGTTTGAAACATTCCTCAGAGATTTTGGTCCATATTGAGAAGATGGAATCACGCAGTTGCTGCAGATTAATCGGCTGCACATCCATGATGCGAATTTTCTCTGCATCCCAAAGGCACTCAGTTAGATTGAGATCTCATGACAGTGGATGCCATTTGAGTACAGTGAACTCACTGTTTTGTTAAAGAAACCAGCTTGAGTTTATTTTAGTTTTTTGACATGGTGTGTTATTCTGCTGGAGGCAGAAGATGGAAACACTGTGGTTATATAGAGATGGACAATATCAGCAACAACACTCAGATAGGCTGGGCATTTAAACAATGCTGGTTGGTGCTAATGGGCCCGAACTATATCAAGAAAATATCTCCCACACCATTACACCACCAACAACATGAAGCGCTGCTACAAGGGACGATGGATTCATACTTTCACGTTTCATTTGCTTCAAAGTTTGATGTGTTGTGTGTTTATGGTTTATGGTAACGAAAATGGTTATTTGACTCAAATGGTAACTGAAATTGTTATTTGAGTTACGGTTGCCTTCTTATCAGCTCAAAGCAGTCTGGCCATTCTCCTCTGACTTGTGGCATCAACAAGGCATTTTGACCCAGGATTTTTTTTTTGTTTTTTGGCCCATTCTCTGCAAACCATCGAGATAGTTCCATGAGAAAATACCAGTCGATTGCCAGCTTCTGAAATGCTCAAAGTCACTCAAAGTTCTGCTTGGTTTGAGCTTCAGCAGGTCATCTTGACCATGCCTACATGCCAAAATTTATTGTGACGCTGCCACATGATAGGCCAGCCAGATAACTGCATTAATGAGTTGTTTGAGAAATGTACCTAACAAAGCGGCCAGTACGTACATTCATTTATTAATTTATTTATTCATTGTGATTTGCTTCTTCTCATTTTGCAGTTGTAAAAATGAATTAAGTGGCTGAAAACAAATGGCATCAATCTTCCTCTGGCAAAGAAAACAAATGTTCATAATTTCCAAAACAATATTTAAAAATTAAAGGAGAAAGAAGCCAAATTGAACATTTGAACGACGTATTTCTGTGGAATGCCGCTGGAGAAAGACAAGAAGGAAAGAAAAAATGTGACAGGAGAAGTAAAGCTGAGTAAAGCACCTGGCCAAACACCAAGAACAACATAAACAAAGACAAAGTGTTTGTCCAGTGAAATAATTCTCAGACTGTGTTGTGTACCTTTTGCCGGGCAGTGCAAAATTCCCCAGACCACCCCTGGTCGACAGTGATAGAGGGAAAAAGAGAAAACGAACAGGCTGATCTGCTTCTGAGGCAGAGAAACATGATGACCTGCTCTCTCCCACTTAAAGCTTCTCTTACTTCTAGCTTATAGGTATCTAATGGTCTGTGCTTGAATTTTGCCCATATACTGACTTAATCAATATTGTATGTGAGAACAAGAAATTTCTCACCATGACTGCTGCCTCAACGTGGGCTTATTAGATGAACAATACATCTCCTGCAGCTGTGGCCGAGAGATGGAACTGAGAATACAGCATTTGTTTCACGTAACCCATGCACAAGCAAAAAGAAAAAAAAAAGGTAGGTAAATCTTCTTTCCCTCTTTTTATGCAGTACAGCATAATAAAGTTTTTTCTCATATGACGTAACCCTCACCCAGTTGCCAGAATCCATGAAGGCAGCTGTGCTCAGTGCCAGCCCACTGTTACGTTTTCTTCAGCAGAATCAATGGATCCGAGCTAATCTGTCAAACAGAGGTGGCTGCGCTAGTCTCCTTCATCCGCAATTCATTTTGAGAAAGGTCTACCGGTTTTTCCAAACATTGATTTGATTAGCGAGAGAGATACTCGGCGTACACAAGATGAACAACTAGGTCAAGGATTTCACACATTTGCTGCCTCAAGCTTTCTGATCAGTACCTCAGAGCTCCACCAGGAGCCACTGTAGATCCGTATGTGCTGTGGAAACAGACAAACAGACAGAGAAAAAAAACGGGTGGTGGTGGGGGGGCATGCAGGGAGGTAAAAAGAGCTCAATGTATTAGATCAGCCACCCTACTGGTTTTGTATACCAACAGCTGTGCTCTATAACCCACTTGACAAGATTAAAAGTCCAAACATCTAAACAAATAGACAATCTGCATCCCTGCTCAGAGAAGCTCAGTCACTGAGCCCGGCTCCCTCCCTCCTACCATCTTCTGCACCTTGTGAACTGCAGATGAGACGGGGAAAGAGTGTTGCAGCATAATTTGGGGCTGCTTATAAGATCACAAAATGTGACCTACTTCAATGCTGCGCTGACTAAAGAGGCAAGATTCCAGTGATATTTTAGGAGACATTTCTTCATAAATCTTAAAGTATACTCCAAGCATGTGCAGAGACGTGGTCCCATAACCTCTCCTCTGCTTGGCTTGTGGGTGCTGGTGCGTGGCTGTGTCGTTGTTTGCAGACAGAAAGAGCAAAAGTAAACCAAGACAGAGAAAAATGTGCGACGACAGATCCACAATGCTCAGCAGTACATCTCTCACTACGCGGCCAAATAGGTAGTCCTCCTCCAAGCCAAGGCATCCATCCATCCATCCGTCCTCTTGCTCGGTGGGGCTTTGCGAATTTTTTTTTTTTTTGAGTTTGTTTGTTCTGACATGTTAATGGGACACTTGATTGACTGGCAGGCTGATCCGGCTAGAGGGGCTTCGAGGGCTGCTAGGTTTATTTTACTCTGACAGCGAGGGAGAAGGTCAGCACGCTCATAGCTCACCTGCTTCCTCCCATCTTTCTCTGTGTCTCTCGCTTTTTTCCTTTGCTCTCTCCTCTCCATCCTTTCAATCGGATTCCCGCCTTTGTCTTGTTTGCTTCCATCTCCTAGGTTGTGTTTTTGGTGCATCCATCTCAGCTCATTTCCTCCCTCATGTACATAGCTCCTTCTGAAAGGTTTCTCCCTAATGAATGACCGACAGCTGATGGGAAACTGGGATGACAAATCAGACAAACTGCGATGCAACGTTGAAAGTAATACCCTATAAAAATGTAAGAAAGGCTCAAACAACACCTTCTGCGATTGCTTAAAAAAAAAAGGCTAAAGGCAACAAAAGCTTTGTGAAACTCACAGGACTAATCTCTAGGAGAGTTTTTACAGCCTGCGGACTGCCAGGAGGGAAAGTGTTCTGAAAGTACACAGAAAGAAAATACAAACCATCCCTAGACAGAAGCAGACCCGCACATGTTTCTGTATGCACGCACAGCTGGCCTGTTGAGTTTCAAGCTAAGATTTCTCAAGTACTCTGTTACATACACACATTTTTTAAAAGTACTGCTTTTCTTTCACGTTGCAGGACAACTCTAATCACCATAGGTCTGGTATTGATGGCTGACGAGGCAAAAGGTGTGCCACCGCAAGCAATGTGCTACTCATACGGGGGGAAAGACGAGCAGCTCACCGTCAACAGCTAAGAGCCACAAAAAGGCCTTGGACAATTGATGCTGAAGAGCGTAGCAGCAATCCACAAGTCCCTCTTTCCAACGCTTTCATCTGCATCAGGCCCGAGCAGGTGGTGAGAGGAGCTGGTGAGAAAAACACAGAACTTTCAGGTGTTTCTGTTTGTTCGTGTTTGCTGTAGTGCAAACAAATGCAGCTACACAGCAACATGGCCAGTAATGTACAGGTTTGGTGCTGAATTCTAATTTGGCCCTCTTATACAATGGTGCGCAGTTTCTTAAAATATAACTTGCACTGACATCCTAACTAATTAAACAACTACGTGTCATGTTAATGCCAATTTGTTCTCTGATTACAGCAAACTGTTTAAAGGATCTTATTTCAGTCTTAGCATCTCAACAGTCTAAATCACTGAAATGAAATACGAAAACTTTTCTTTTCTCAGTTTCACACTGAGGGCAATTGCTATATGACTTTTTTGTAATAACTTGAAGCAAATGAAATCATCTCTACCAATGGCATTTTTGTTTTTAGGAAAAGGAGTCACTCAGCTGCAACTGCACCTATCTATATTTGAGACTAATATTGGATTATTCATTCGCTACCTTTTAGGAATCTCTTTTTGTGTAGCGTTGCAATGATTAGTCAATATGTTGCAAAGGCTGCCAGCGTAATATCTATTATCAGGTTTTTGATAAATGTAAAAGTGCTTGCCCGTTTGAGTTTTGTTAATAGAAACAGAGGTGATTTGAATTCTGCTGCCACGCACAGAAAAGCTTTTTCTTAGTGATACCGACAAACTGAATTTGTGTTAACGGCACAATACGCAGCACCCCTGGTAAGCAAAAAAAGATAAAAGCGATCCTTTGTACTGTGTGCAATCAACATAAACAAACAGAAGTAAAACGTCCCCATGGCTTTTAATAAGTTGTGTCAACTTTGTTGCTGCATTGATGATGATTTGTGATGCGTGTCATGTTTCTTATATTCAGAGTCTTCTGTTTTGTTTATTGTTTTTGCTACGCCGTCTGCCCTGAAAGGACATTAGTGTTATCTTTCTGGTGTTTGAGGTGATTGGCTGGATTTTAAAGAGTTGGGTAAAAGTTCTCTGAGTCGTTTGACTGTAAAGAGAAAAGAGTTCATAGTTAGTAGTACTGTGTTATTTTAAGAAATCTTTAGTATCAGTATGATGGATGAAAATGATGTAAATTTAACTCCATGGTTACAAGGTGGTCTTGATGTTACACCTAAACACAGACACCAGTAGAAGGACACACAATCAGTTTGGAGTGACAGGGTGTTCCTCTTTATGTGGTCTGCACAGAATCTGTTTGAAAACTGTCAGCTGCTGCTTAATGTAATAGCAAAATGAGATACATGAGTGCGCAAAAACTATCTCAAATGACAACAGAAACCAGTGGTGTTCCATTAGGGTATATCTAAAAATAAAAAAATAGACATAAATGAAAACATGCCAAAGCAAAGCATGATCTATCCTTTCATCTCAGACGGTGCCGTCATAAAGCATAAAGTTCCTTGCCTCTTTGCATCCATCCTTTACATTACTGTCATCTTGTGGCTGCAGTCAGCTATTGTCGCAGAAAGCTCTACTTGTTTGTTGTTCGTGGGAAACTGCAGCTGTCTTAATTTCATGTGGGTGTCCATCTCCCGTTGAGCTGGGCGAGCTGACAGGTCAGCAGCTTTTTCTGTTGCGCATTGTGGATAAACATCTGGTCTTTGATGGTGAACTGACAAGGGACCAGCATGTGAGGCAAGATGCAGCTGGCTCTGATTTCACTGCTCTTAAAACAAGTATGATTTTTACTGTGTGTGGAAACACACCTAGCATTAAAAAGTTAATGAGTTTCAGTGATTTGTCACCATAACAGATTTCCTCTTGTTAACCGACTTAGCTAACATGTGCGTGCGAAGAATGTAAAAAAAGTTACTAAAAACTGCTGACAATATCTACTCAACTAAAACAGGCAAGTTGACAAGATTCAGCCAGCACTTTCAGATTAGCATCTAAAAATCTAGAAATTATTATTGTTTTATCAACACTCTACCTTAATATGTCTTTCCCTTTTTATGACCATTAGATATTGACCATGTCACACACTGCTCAAATGTTATTATTTAGCAGATTTTTCTTTGCTAATGCATTTTGATAACTTAAAAAAGTTCATTATTTTTTATTATTTTTTATTATTTTATTATTTTATTATTTTTTCACTTTTTTTTCCTGTTTTTTTGTTTTGTTTTTGAAAATTCAAGGATAGTAATAACAATTTTATTATAGCATTAAAAACATCATTTTGATGAAAGAATTTGTGTATACTGTTGGATTAACCATATTAACCATATTAGAAATAGCGTTTACCACTACTGTTTACTAAATGCAGCTGTTTCATAACCCTTACATATACAACATAAATTTGTTAGGCACTGTACGCTGCTCCACACAAACATATTCTTTGCCTGCATTTAGTTTAAGATCTTGCCAACCTACCTCAGCTGGAGCTGCTTGATTAATTACAGCGAAGAGCATATTTTTGCCACTATTAAGATCACAGAGTATGTATTGTCTGGAGAAAGCATTTTAATTCAACTATAGGGGGGAAAAAATCAAGGGATTTCAAGTGAACCAAGCATACGACAACCTAGTAGGGCATGTATTTTGAGTGTTAGGAAGTGGAAAAGGGAAAGAGGTGCTGTGGAATTATAACACAAAACATCATTGTAAAACTCAAACCAGCACAAAAAAAATGTTTTATCTCAATTAATTTGTTTTCATAATCACTGAAAGCCCAAATTGTAACTGCCTTCCCTCTGCCAAGATCAGCTCAACTGTTTTGAAAGGGTGCAATTATTTGACATTAAAACCATGCAATTGTCTGCGATGGCAGTATTGTGAATAACATCAGCTGAAATTCTATTGTGGGAACAATAGAAATCATTTTAATAATCTGTTTTTTTCTTGACCACCCAATAATATATCAGCCACCAGTATATTTTTGGCTAAAATTGCACATCCCCAACGGGAACATAAAGTTGCTTCAAGTGTTCAGACCAGCGTTTGCAGTGAAACTGGGGACTCTAAAAGGTGTTTTTTATGAATCAAATACTTTAAAACATGAGAAAGATAAAGGACAATGGTCAAGGTGTACAATTTGCTGTGCAGAGATCACTCTGTTGCCTAAAGCCTGCTCCCATAAATACACAAGAGGTTTTCAAGGCTAAATTTCCAATTTGGAAAGCCAGATGATCTCACAAATGTGTACTCTCCTATGGTGAAAATAGAGGAAGTTCAGAGGTTTAGCTAAAAATCTGGCGATGAGATTTCTTCCCATCTGTGCTTGTCTGCAAATATGTGCAGGTCTGTGAGATGCTACAGCACAAAGTTGTAGAGAAAAATCACAGAAATTTTAGAAAGTATTGAAAATAGTACAAGCAACATGACATAAGTACGTGTTTTAATGTGATAATATATCCAGTGCGGTTTTTTTTGACGAAGTGTTCGGCAACTCAGGACATGAAAAAGTGCTCATTGTGTATTCGGTTCAGTTCGGTTTCAGGCTGGACAAAGGAATTAAAAGAAAGAAGAAATCAAAATAAAATGTAGTCAGCTTTTTTAAAGAATAATCAAATATTTTGGAGTGTAAACGTTCATAAATTCTTGAAATGTTATGGCTTCCAGTCTTTTTCAAACACTAGTCCAACACCAAAGGCATTATGTTTGATGCGATAAAGAAAAGCTGCAGTTCTCCTGTTTTATGATGCTGACACTTCATGAAAATTACACAACAAGAAAGGATAATCAACATTTACTACTGAACCAAAAAAAAACAAAAAAAAACTTACTGCATACTGTGCGTTTTGTGGACTGAGAGAGAAATACACCTTTCACTTAATCTAGGCTCAGTTTTGAGACTTTGGAAGCTTAAGAAACTTATTTGAGTCCAGATTGGTTGAGTGAAATATAGTAGTGAAAGCCCTGGTCATGTAATCGGTTATACAGGGTACTTTTACCTGGGAGAGTTGGGTTTTAATCCATTTCAAAGACTAAAGCCCTTCTCAGACCTGGGTTATGAAATATTATTGACCTCATCCAACTGTGATGGAATTTTGTCAGCTAGACATTTGTCACGTTTATGTTAAAGTTTCCCATGGGTTCATTCATCCATTAATATAATCATTATTCATTTATTCAGAACTGGAGACAGCAACGTATATGCATGCAATTTTTGCCATATGTGCAAAGACTTGCGCTGTCAGCATCAACTTTACTGAAGAGTAAGCACACTTTTAAATGTTTAGTCCTTTGCATTTGTCAAGAGCAGATTCTGTGTGTGTGTGTGTGTGTGTGTGTGTGTGTGTGTGTGTGTGTGTGTGTGTGTGTGTGTGTGCGCGCGCGTTTATAAAGACTCTTTTGCTCACCGTGCATTCATGCACAGTTCAGTACATATAA
>VUQG01000577.1:81976-104046 GCA_015106755.1 Etia nguti
GGTTTGTGTTTGGGGGGGGGGGGGGGGGGGGGGGGGGGGGGGGGACTTTGCCCAAGTAGAGCTGGTGCCAATGTGAGTTACACAACTGGCAGTTTTCTCTGAGGGGTGGGAGGTCTCCATCTAATCACTTCACTTTGTATTCAGGAGACAGGAAAGTCACAAATGGTATTTATTTTATTCAAATATTTATTTATTTTTTTATGTGCAGGGATGGAGTTGTATCTAAAGAGAAATGAATGTGACAAAGTCAGAGGTTAAAGATGTGCATCTCAGCGTGCACGTTTACGAGAGCACATTCACGGCACCCATCAATCACAGTGGACAGCGCTGCTGCATGGTTGGCATGCCTACTTTTATTAAAATACATGCTGTGAGAATGCAGTGGTTATTCTATAGAGAAAGATTTGAAAAAAAAGGCCCATGATCAAACACAGTAGAGGTCACATACCACAATGCAGGGGCTTCCCTGCTGCGCCGCATTAGCATCCCTTGTTATTAATCCCTCTATCCTTGCCTTAGTAAAGTTTAAAGGAAAATCCTAAAGCAGGCTTTTTTTTTCATTCATCTTCAGTAATTTTCTCTTTGTGACACTTTCAACATGATTTGTAATTGTTAAGCCTCTAAAGTCAAAGGCTGCTGAGTAGTGGGTTGGACAAAAGCTTTGTTGGAACAGTTCAAGCTGACAAAAGAACAAAGATTTTAATGGGATAAAAAGTGAGGAAGAGGTTTGCTGCAAAAGAGTAAAATAGAGCTTAACTTTTAACATGCAAAACACAAAGTCTATCACTTGAACAGTTGGAACTTAAGCTGTTTCTCCAGATAAGACTATCAGAGGTACAGGGCACTTTATGTACACTCAAAACAAAAAATCTTACCCACTTCTGTTTCGTTTCTGCCTGCAAAATAAAAGAATTAGTGGGTAACTGCTCATCAGCCTGTGCGTATCGTGGATGAGACGTCAAACATTGTTCATCTGGGCTCTGTGTAATGGATTACGTTCAACTTAGAATCAGTGTTAAGTTTGACAGCAAATTTTGATTCAGTGAGTAAAATATAAAGTGTAACAGTTTGTTTGTCTTTTTACCGGTAAGAGTCGCTCCCCGGCTTATTTTCTTTGACATGAAATGCAAAATGTGTTTTCGTGAGAGGAGCATGGGAGTTAACTGAACCCCCAACCTGTTTATTGGTGGGTGGGGGGCAGATCAAATGTGCAAGTCTAAAAATCATCTTGTTTTCGTAAGAACAAAAAAGGTTGTTGATGAAAACTATGAGTAAAATTACTGGTGAATGAAATTAACACTGCTTAGAATATATAAGAGCTTAACGAAACAATAAACTTATTATAAACTTCACGTTTTATGTAGGTTTCATACCGTCATGGTCTCTGGGTTTTGGATCCACGGTTTTGAGCTTTGATTGATTCACAATTTGTTTTTGAGAAGGGATTTATGCACAGGCTTTATACTCTTCTGTCAGTGGTTAGATTGTGGTTATGAGTTTTTGTTATTTCATGCCTTCATTCCCTCGCTTTAGTTTTGTTGTTAAGTTTGTGTTCCTTTCAGTTCCTCTGCTCTTGTCTCTGTCACGTTTGTTTGATTGAGTCAGCATCTGAACATGTATATTTTCATCATCTCTTTCGCATCATGTCTTTCTCCTCGTCCATCACTGCCCTCTCTCCTCCCTTATTTCCACCTCATCCTCATCCTCCCGACCTCAAACCTCATCTCCTGAACTGAAGTTGGGGCTCTAACTCATGGAAACGTGCATACTCATGCTTATTTATTATTCCCCAAATTACTGATTTTCAGCAGATTGAAGATGCGACTCTCCTAACTCCAGACATATGATAACGAGCCAACTCAACAGCAATAGCTGGTTGTAAACTAACGTTATACCAGCTAATGTTACAGTGCACTCCAGATTAAGTCAGTTAAGTTGGAATTCACTGAGTTCCCAGTAGGAATTTTCTTTTCATCAACACCCCCCTCAAGTGGGATTACCAATTTGGAAGGTTGTAGTACCCCCACCAACCCCAAGTTGAAGATCCAAGAAGATTGCAGAGAACGTAATATTAGTAAAAGCAAAGGAACACTAAAAAGTTGCTAAAAAATTACAAAATGCTGAAAAATAAGATGTTGCAACAAATCAGGTTCATTGATAGTGTGATTAGGGAAAAACAAATCATCCTAGAAAGGCTTATTCTTTCAGAAGTAAAGGGATGTAGAAGGATTTGTCACTGTGAAAGAGCAAATACTTAGCAAATAGTTATCAATTTAGGACTGTTTTTCAACATCAAAACTGCAAAGGATTTCAGGATTTCATCATTACAGCGCATAATATCATTAAAAGATTTAGAGAATAATGAGAAATCTCTATTCTCAAGGGACTTGGGTGAAAATCATTACTACGTGGCCGTGATCTATAACCTCCTCAGCTCATGCAGTGATGTGGAAATCACTGAATGAGCTGGGGAGCACTTTTGAAAACCACTATTAATGAACACAAATGCAAGTAAAAATGCCACCATGCCAACCAAAACCCTATGTAGAGAAAACTCTTTCTCTCATATTGTCCATTTAACAGGTGAAATAGAAAACTGTCCTGTTGTTTAAAAAATGTAAATTTAAAATTGTTTTTGGATATCATGGGTGCTGCAGTCTGCCTTGACGAACATTTGTGAAAGAATGGTTCATTAAGTTTGAGTGTGATACTGTAAATAAGATGCCACCTTTGCAATGAGTTGGTTGTTGAAATTTCTTCTCTCCAAGATATTCCACAATCAACTCTAAGTAGCATTATTGAATAGGTGAAAGCATTTAGGGAACCAATAGATAGTCAGCCACAAAATGACATCGACAGAGAGCGGGATTGCAAACTGCTGGAACACACGGTGCTGCTGACTTAATGACTGTACAGTTCCAAACTTTCTGTGGCATTGACGTCAGCACAAACTCTGCGCACGGGAGCTTCATGGCATGGGTTTTCACAACTTAGCTGCTATTCTCGGTGTAAGTTATGGGGTTTTCCAGTACTTTTGTCTATATTGTACATCCTGGCATCATCCATTTTTACGAGAAGCTTCTGGAACTGAAGAAGCTTCTCAGATGATAGGTGAAACGTCTTCAAGAAACTTAAAGAAGTCCAGATGCTTTTCTTTCCAAGCTCCTTAGACAGCGTTTTATGTCATTTCAATAAGGACAGCTCATGAGAAGGAATTGAAGAGAGTTCAGTTGTGCTATTTGGTGATTAGACTCTGATGGCCCAATACAGCAGAATGAAGAGAACCTTATGCATGGGTTCAATAAGATTTGTAATCAGTCGTCTGTCTGTTTCCTGTGTATTAGGCTGCTTTTCTGTTCTCTACATCCATTACAGTTTCTCACACTTTTCCTACAATCTCAATACTGTCATTATTGCGCTTGTCCAATCAGCCTCCACTTTGCATAGTTTAAATCTGTGTTCTTTGTCATTCTCCCTTTCAGACTCTCATTCGTGCAACCATTCATGGAACACTTTGACCTTCAGAGCAATCTATTGACCTTAAAGGGGAGGTCAGAGATCAAATGTGACAAATTTTAAATTCTAACACAGTTCTTTCTATATGTTGACAATGCACACCAAATTTGTAAGAATCATAGTTTGAGTCATAATTTTTAACCAATAAAATATTAACTTGACGTTGAAGACCTTGGTGTATGTAAGGTAAATTTCAAAGAATTATCAACATGCTCCCACTTTGCAACTTTTCTAGCTATTGAAAGTTTGTAATTTGAATTTAATATAGGGTTAAGGCACATTCTGAATTGCATGTTGTTTATATTTACATTCCTGTTTTTCTGGTTTTTATATTGTTTATATATTTTTACCTTTTTGGAGCCACCTTATAACAGGTCCTTGTTAAGCTGTGGGTGTCTTCAGGTCTACTCAAACCAGAATTGACTGTCCCCAGTTTTACATTATACATTCTAACTCTTTCTTGAAAATGTGTTTGTTTAAAGAATATATATTTGGAAAGTAGTACAATAGAATACAAGGAGCAGAACTGTTGCTCTTTAATACTCAAAAATGGTAGTCATGGTGTTTTATGCATGTAATCGGGCTGCTTTTATCAGCTTGTTGCCAGCACATCACACTAGACTCTGGGGAATATCCAAAAGTACAATAGGGAAAACATATCTGGCCTGCCTGGAACTGCCTTTGAGATCTCCCAGGAAGCAGTAGAGGACACGACTAGAAAGAAAGATCTTGGATATTTTGTTGAGCTCACTGAAATGGTGGTCCAGACACAGATAAGTGGGCAGAAAACAGATTGACAATTATGTGCGTGGCCATAATGGCTGTAGAGGTGTCTGATTAGTGTAATTCATTATCAGCATCCATCAAATCATATTTGCTGAATGCATTGCTGCTGTATGGCAACCAAACTAAGAAAAACTGGTTTCATATGAGTGCAGTGTACCCACTGTTCACAAGATTTACACTTATTAGCATGATCTCGGTAATAAAGGCCAACTGTATACAAGAATATAGCTTTGCACTGTCAGTGTGGTTAATTTGCTTTCCTCTCACAATCAGTTTTGAAACGATTATTCTAAATGTAAACAATCAACCCGCACAGATTATGCTGCCGGCTGATCAATAAATTATCTAAATGTGTTATCAAAGACAACAGCTCCTCTTGCTTACACAGCATGTCAAAGGTGATGAAGTGAAATAAGAGACATTAGCAAAGCAAACAGACACAGGCAGACTTGTTTGAGACACACAGTGAAATTATGGGGATGGCTAGAAATGGCAGGGATATAGAAACAGATCCGCATGCCAAACGATTGATTATTATCCTCTAGCGCAGATGAACAGGGCTCTTCATTTACATGATAAACAGCTTTATTGCAACCCAAGCGCTTGTCTTTCCCCTCCTTCTATCCCCTCTCATTTAGACGTAATGCTATGATATCAATCATCTCTCTGTCCCTGCAGTTATAACTCTTTTCCACCTTGTTCTCTTACATGTCACGGTACCATTACTCCCTGCCTGTAACAACCGCTGTACAGCTGAGAGATAGGTTTAATCTTTTTTTCAGTTATGATGTTGGATTACAGCAATAATGAAAACAAGATATTCAGGGTGTAAATATTAACTTTTGCATTTATTTTCTCTGACATTCTTTCGCTTTATCTCATGATATAAATCAAGTGATCCCAGTGGTGTAGTTTAGCTTGACCCAATATGAAAAAACTGAGCCTTTGGTCAACAACAACTATACAGAGGAAGTCAAAGTCATAACACGAGTCTATAGGGGAACCTGCAGAAGCATCGTAAAAGGTGGTCTCTTGTCTTTGACTCTGGATCGCTGAGGGTCTTTAATCCTGGTCCAATTTCAGCAGCATGTAACCAGGGCGTCACTTGGTGGTCAGCTTCAAATCTTACATCACGTTTCCTAGGGCAACACTTATGTCTTGAGGTGCGCATGTCCATCACCGCCCCAAGCGTTTCATCTACATCTCCTGCCACAGAGAGTGTGGGCTGGCAGGCACTGAAGGTTGCCTTTCCGAGGTGGCTTGCCTGGGATTAATTCCTTACAGTACGTGGCAATCCTGTGTTCCCCACCAATTCAGCAATTTACCCAATTTCTTTGTCTTTCATTTGAATGATATTTAATGTTCAATACACATTTTTTTAAAGTTCATGTTAATCAAGGAGGTAATTTCAGCTGTTCCCTTGTTTCCCAAAGGGTCACCGCCGTGGATGGATCCATATGTTTTATTTGGATGCCCTTCAAAAAAAAAAAAACAGCACTGGTTTTTCCTTCCCCTGAGGCTGGGTTTGTGTCTCCTTTTGCATGTATGGTAAATGTGTTAACCACTACACCACCTCAAGTTAATGAAGAATAATGTTAAGTAATGGATATTGTAATTATAGTCTACGATTAAGATATAATGTAACCAGCAGCCTCAGCGGTGTATTTATTTGTGTTTTCCTCATGTTAATATGTGCCACAGCCTTCAGGAATGAGTCATGCTTGTATACAGATTGTTCACATCACTGAACTACTTTGCAAATTCAAGTTTAATTCACATTACGGTCTCTGCCTCTTGCTAGTAACTCCCCCACACACACGCGTGCACACATAAAACCTGTATAGAACCTGAGGCCATGTCCCACTGAGTGTAATGTGACTAGTGTGCCCCCCCTCCAGCACAGTTATGAATGGAATTATATTAAATAGAATGGAGTCAATTAGATACAATGACTAAACTAGACCTCTGAAGGTGAAAATACTGATCCGGTGCCAGTGGTAATTACTCTGTCAAAAGGCTGAAGAATGTGTTCAGCCATGTCCATGTACATCTGCGGCTGTGCAAATAAGGCTCCTTGTCTGCAGCACAACTGTAATCATAAATGAAATATATTATTTGCTGCGCAGCAAAGGGACATTTTTCTTTCCGTTCATTTTTGTGAACTTCAACAGTCCAGTGTATGTCTAACAAATTACTTACATTTTTCAGTTCCTTTGAAAAACACAGAAAAAAAGGTGTCGAAACTTCTTACCCGGCACAGCTAATGAATCACGACGCACACAGACAACACAAAAGGACAGACAGGCCTGGGGAAAAAGTCACAAGGAACTCAAAGAAAGTTGGAGCATTGTTTCAAGCCGCTGCGAGATGTGGGCGAACAGATAGCGAGGCACAGAAACGAGCACAAAAAATGACACAGTCACAATTGTGTATGTATCAAGGTCGCACTAGTTCCTAAACTAGGGACTATATCTACCTTTTCGAGTCACTGAAAATATAACTTCAAAAACAGTGGGGAAAAAAAAGCTACACTTGTGAGGCACAGTGATCAAAAGTAATGAGTCATGTTTTCCAAATCTGTTAATTTAATGCATGGACTCTATCCCCTCCCCAAGACCAATCCCTCCAGTGCGTGTGGTTAACAAATGCACAGTTGCTTGATGTTGGTCGCTGAAATATAATGAGGAGCTTTCTTCCTGCACAGCACCTTTGATATGTTAAAACAGTCAGGCTCACCAACTGGCTGCAGCATCTGAACTACACAACCTTACCTTCTGGAAACTAAAAGGAGATGGGGTGAGAAAGATCAACAGAGCAGGAGTGGGAAGGGAAGGAGAGAGAGCAGAATGAAGAAGTGAAACAGGTAAAAGAATACGTGACCCCCCATAGAGGGAAATGGATGAGGTAGGTTCCCTACAGGGTAGTGCAACATGGGCTGTGTATGCATTCAGACCCACTCGTGGATGATTGACAGTGCCACTGGGACATCCATGGAAATAGATTTGAGGGACTACAAAACCCCTGTGGGCAGCAAGGCAGAGGAACACCCTCTGGGTGAGTGATTGCAGAGGTTAAGTTGAGATCAGGCTCACCGACACAGCCAGTATAACATTGCTTTAGTTTGAGTCATACACAGAGACCGGTCTGCTGCTGTGAAAACTTAATGAAAAGCATGACCTATGCCTTAGCATTTTTTACCCTCACTCTACATAAGATAAAAAGCCATACACATTACATTATTTCAAGAAATTCATGTAGCTTTTGGTAGTTTGTTCTCAAAAGACCACAGATCATTCAGGTCCATGTGCTAAGAATCCCATCTTCAAACTTAAATACAATCAATGTGCTGCCTTTGATTCAGCTACAGTTTTCTATTATAAATATATAAAAATTAAAGCAGTGTGTTCTTCTGGGAATGATTTCTGGGTTAGGTTCCTCTTGTTGCACCAAACATGATAAAAAATAAAATAAAATAAAAAACTTCCTGTGTAAGTAGGTTTTATGATTTTAAAAAAATGCTTTATGTAACAATTATACTTGGATGTTTTACATTTACTTCACTTTTTATTTCATTGTTATATCTGGAACCCTATTTTGAAAGTTGGAATGCTTGTCTGTTAGAGCAAAAAGGAGAAATAGAAGAACCTGAAGAATGGCTTGTGCAAAATTGGATCAGCTGGGAGGACAATCTACTGTGATTGGTTGTTGTGTTAGGTGGCATGAATGTGGCAGGCCAGCCAAAAAACCTTGAAACCAATGCTACTGCTGTAAGTACTATTGCAAAAAAAAATCTTTCACATAAGCTTTACCTCGAAACACAATTTATTTATTGAAATGTTGAGAATTTTTCTACTCTTTGGATGGGCTTACAGAATTATGTTCCGGGAGAATGCTTTTGCCTTCCAAAAATTCTCTGATTTGAGGGTTGTACTTTGAAGGTGAGGTTTGTAGCACTTAACATGTACAACGTGATTGGGTGAGTAACCTGCTTGCAGCAATTCAGCTACACCATCTTAGTCATGCTTGCTCAAGATATACCACATAATTTGTCTGTTACTGATTGTAAGAACAACATTCAAAGGTGCCAGAGAGGGAAGGAAGACAGGAAAGACTTTTAGGGGAAACTAAGCACTGAGTCGTTTTATTCTTCTTCTTTCAGCATCTTACTATAGGGATCACCACAGCAGATCATCTGCCTCCATCTCTGTCCCTAGCATCCTCTTCTGTCACACCAACCCTCTGCATGTCCTCCTTCATCACAATCGTGAATCTTTTCTGCAGTCCTCCTCTTCTCCTGCTGCTGGCAGCCTCCAATGGACTCAGCGGTTAGGCTTACACTTACGGAAAGACAATAAATAAGATCCTGTAATGGCTGTAGAACAGGTCGTCCTTCAGCTTGATAGCTACTTTCCTGTGTTATTGTACTCTACCTATCCATGCACCTGGGAAACCCAAAGCAGAATAAGTATCTGTGATGGCTGAAAATATTCCATGACTCCTGACTCCCTGCCCTTGAACCCAACCAGTTATGGCAGAAGACTGCCCCTCTCTGAGCCTGCTCTTGCGGTTTGAGGTTTTTTCCTGTTAAAAGGGAGTTTTTCCTTCCTGCTGTCACTTGCTCACCTCAAACAGGGTCGTCCAATTGTTAGCATGTTCTCTGTACCATTGTAGTTTCTTCTTTACCCTTACTGAACATTGGTATGTACCTGTATAGACTTTGCCTTGCTCTACAAGGTTTTATTTATGCCAAGCGTTAACAAAATGCTCCAGAATCGATTCATTATCTTAATGTAATATTAAGTTTTGGATTGTCTTTGAAAACTCAGATTTTATCCAGCCACAGTGACTCCATTAAAATATATACTAAAAGACGACCTGTCTATGTTGACCTAAAACATTGGAAATGATTTCTTCAAGGGTATACTCACACCGTTGATAGTCAATCATTCAATTCTCCTAACACAAAGATCAGTGGGTACATATTTTGCGTTGACCTAAAAAAGTGAAACTTTTCAGTTCTTTTTAAGCCTTTCAAGAAATAGCCTTGGAGTTGTGTGCTCATTCACTCCTACCCTTTATTTGTGTCCCTCCTCTGTCAACCTGTCTTCATCTCCCTCTTTCACCTTTGTTTTCTAATACATGGGATGGGGAAATGATGAGGAGAGGCAACAAATGATAGGAGGGACAGTCACCCATCTGTTGCCTGATGCATTATTGATCCCTGGCTCCCATCAGGGTGAAAAGTGAAGGTTTCTGTGGGTGGAGTAACACATCCCATACACACTGGTACAAATACACAAAAGAAAATAAGCCAGCTTGTGCATGAGTTTTGGTCTGACTGCTGCTTACTTATTTTGTGCATGTGTAACACATTCAGATTATTCTCTTCAACAATTCCTCTATACACTTCTGAATAATAGGTTTTCTGTTTCAGATGGTTTTTAACCAAACAACATGTGACACCTCAGTGTCTAAGTGCTTTGAAAAACCTTGCAAAAAAAACCTCAAGCAAACTTCAAAGGTTACAAATGAAGCAGATGATGGCTGTGAACGGCAGGCAGTTTTATGGCATGTTATGAGATAGCTGTACAAGTTGACACGATGCGTCGGGAGCGCTGAGGGCAAATTAGAAAGCAGATTAATTATGTTGAATACGTGGCCATACCACAACAGGATATAAATGTCCTCATCGCTGGCCCGTCTGCAGAAAACAGATGAGTTCATAAACAGACAGTGGAGGATGGTCTGCTTCCTGAGGCAGTGTCTGGAAGTGAACTGTATATGCATATGCATGCGGTTGTGTGTATGCGATTGTTTGAATTTACTCCAGCATTGAAAAAGATCAAGAGCAATAAGGGGCTGGTGTATATTAAAGCATGGATGTGTGTGAGTCAGACAGGCACCTTCCTCCTCCGTGATGACCAACCCGTTATGATACTTTGTCCTCTCAGGGTCAGTGTAGTGACAGCTTACAGTAAATCAAAGGCTGAGAGAATGTCATTTCCATGCTATAAAACTGAATGGCAGAAGTTTGAACTACATTTGACAACAAGCAGATTTATACTTTCTGCCTTCAGGGGTTACACAGCAATTGAGCCCTTCACACTTTCTATGCTTTCACCCAGAGACCACCATGGGTTGTATAAATATAACTCCACCAACAATGGCCTGTTTAGCCTTATTCCACACTTTTTGCAGCTCTGGCCAGTGCTCCTAAAAGATAACACTGGCCTATAATTTTTGATATGTATGATTTATCTCAAAAACCTCACGCTCTTACTTTGAACCTCCAAGCAAAGCAAAATATTTGGCTAAGCTGCTGGTTTATTTACATTTTGTCTGTTTTACTAAGAGCTTTTATTACCTTACTAATAGAGGTGTCAATCGGATGATTTAGAGAAGCTGTAAAAGTTAAGTGAAGTGCAACAGCTCAGTGTCTGAATGTAAATACACACACAAGGAGCATTACATGGCAGCCATAGTGGAAAACAGAGTGGTTGCTTTATTTGTTAGACCAACAACAGGGAGTGATATGTTAGCCAAACTTAAAAGTGCGTGCTATAGACAGACAGTGATGGGCGGTCAGCCTTTGTGTGTAAACAACAAAAAACGTTTGGTAATGATTAACAAAAGCACAATACAGCTTATAAAATGTTATATGTGCTGATGTCATTATAATTTGAAATTTCCAGTGTTGGTTGTAACATTCCTGTAAACACATTTTAAAATTTTTCATTAACAGATTAATGAAACTTGATACTAACTTCAGTAATTACATTACAGTTACAATTATGTTCCTTCTTACGTTACAAAGGTTCTTCTTCTTTTTTTTTTGCAAGCTGGGTGGTTAAAAGGGGAAGAAACTAGCATGCTTTTTATTTCCTGCACACTTGAGCAACAATGTGAAGCTAGAGATACCAGCAACCATAGTTAATTGTCATCCAGGGGCCAGAGTAGACAACACTGAGGGACATTTAAAACTGCTGGCTAAGGGTAAACGTAAATTCAATAAAATTATAATTCAGGTCGGCAGTAATGACACCTGGTTACAACAATCAGAGGTCACTAAAAATTAATATTTAATCGGTCTGTAACTTTGCCAAAACAATGTCAGTCTCTGTAGTTTTCTCTGGTCCCCACCCCAATCGGACCAGGAGTGACATGTTTAGCCCATGTTCTCCTGGTCCGATTGTTGGCTGTCTGAGTAGTGTCTGAAAAATGATGTGGGCTTTATAGATAATTGGGAAACTTTCTGAAGAAAACCTGGTCTTGTTAGCATAGACCACATCTATCCCACTTTGGATGGAGCAGCTCTCATTTCTAGAAATTTGCCCAAATTTATTAAACCCCCCAAAGCGTGACTATCCAGAGTTGAGACCAGGAAGCAGAGATGCAGTCTTACATGCCTCTTTGCAGCTTCTCTCCTTGGACCAATTCTGTTTATATTATAAATGCTTCCCTTAGGCAGTATCATCAGAAGGCATAGCATTTTTACTGCTATGCAGATGACATCCAACTTCATCTATCCATGAAGCCAGATAACACACACTAATGATATAAAGATCTAAAGACCTGGATGACCTCTAACTTTCTGCTTCTAAATTCAAATAAAAATTAGGTTATTGTACTTGGCCGTAAAATTCTTAGCAATATGGTATCTAACCAGATTCTTACTCTGGATGGCATTACCTTGGCCTCCAGTAACACTGTGAGGAATCTTGGAGTCATTTTTGACCAGGATACATCCTTCAATGCACATATTAAACAAATACGTAGGACTGCTGTCTTCCAGTTGCGCAATATCTCAAAAATTAGAAATATCTTGTCTCAGAGTGACGGTGAAAAACTAGTTTGTGTATTTGTTACTTCTAGGTTGGACTACTGTAATTCCTTATTATCAGGATGTCCTAAAAACTCCCTAAAAAGCCTTCAGTTAATCCAAAATGCTGCAGCAAGAGTACTGACTGGGACTAGAAAGAGAGAGCAGATTTCTCCTGTATTGGCTTCCCTTCAATGGCTCCCTGTTAAATTCAGAATTGAATTCAAAATTCTGCTCCTCACATACAACGTCTTGAATAATCAGGCCCCATCTTATCTTAATGACCTTATAGTACCATATCACCCCATCAGATCACTTTGCTCTCGAACTGCAGGGTTACTTGTGGTTCCTAGAGTATTCAAAATAGAATACGATGCAGAGCCTACAGCTTTCAGGCCCCTATTCTGTGGAACCAGATTCCAGTTTGGATTCGGGAGACAGACACTGTCGCTATTTTTTGCTAAAGCATACAGTTAGGGCTGGATCAGGTGACCCTGAATCCTCCCTTAGTTATGCTGTAATAGGTGTAGGGAGCTGTGGGATTCCGCTGATGCACTATTTCTTCTTCAGTCACTATGTGTTAATAGACCTCTCTGCATTAAATCATTACTTATTATTAATCTCTGGCTCTCTTCCACACCATCTTTTGTCCTGTCTTCCTCCCATCTCCCCAACTGGTGGAGGCAGATAGACGCCCCTCCCTGAGCCTAGTTCTGCTGGAGGTTTCTTCCTGTTAAAAGGAAGTTTTTCCTTCCCATTGTTGCCAAGGTGCTTGCTCATAGGGGGTCATGTGATTATTGCATTTTTCTCTGTATTATTGTAGGGTCTACTTTACAATAAAATGCGACTATTTTGACACTTTGCAAGCATCTGCACAGACAGCATGATAACACAAAGCTAGCCAAGAAACCAGAGTGATGTTAAAGCTGAGTGTATGCTGACCCCAGCCCAGCAGCCAGAGCCTGATTTTCAACAGGCAACAAAGGCAGTGATGACTTGTGACCCTGACACTGACAGCTATGTTATGAATATATGAATATATATCCCCCACCCTCACCCTGACTCACCCAAAAACAAAAAGACAAAACAAACAAAAAGAAACCAAGACCAAGTATGACCATAGTTGTGGCTCAAAAGGTATTTTTTAGCCTAACCGTGGATTTAGAGAATAAATTATTACCAACAAACAATTACGAGATCATTAAATAAGCAAAAGACTGCTTATCAACCATTACATTATCAAGTGACGCAAGGGCTTTGTAGTTTTTTTGTTTTTTTTTTACATGACATGGATTGGCAGGATCTACTCTATCACTCTTGGCAATAAATCAAAAATCAAACTCATATCAGCACAAATACCACATACTAACTATAGCACGGTGGTGGAGGGGTGATGATTTTGGTTTGTTTTGTAGCCAAAGCACCTGGGCACTGACCATGAACTCCTGTGCACACCAAAATATTCTAGTCAAATGTAATGCTCTCTGTCTAACAGCTAAAGCCTGGGTGAAACTGGTCCTCGCAGCAAAACAACGATCTCAAAACACAGCAGCAAATCTACAACAGAATGTCTGAAAAAGAAAAGACCAAGTCCAAAAATTAACCTGACTGAAATACTGTGGCAGGACCTTAAGACAGCTGTGCATAAACAAACTTGCACAAACCTAAGAACCAAAACAACGCTGTAAAGAAAAACAGACCAAAATGATTCTATTGTTTAGATGAAACCACTCATTGAACTCATGACATTACTACATTATAATTATCATCATTATTATTATATCTGGTAAAGGAACGATGATATGTGATTACTTTGAATCCATCCATTCATCAGCCTCTGGACCCCATTCTTCCTCCATCTCCTCCTCTCTGCCCCGGGTTCAGGTGGAATAACGGAGGATCGAGGAGTACCCAATTCAAGTCATTCAATTACACGCTGTGGACATGATTCTCCACAAGTCACAAACACACACCCACACAGCGACACCGCTCTCTCTTCCTATCAGTAACTCCCTCTCTCTTTTTCATCTTATTGTTGTAATGGAACTCTGTAAATAGGGCCATTTTGACTTGAACAAGCTTCAGGATGAATTATATAGGCTCCATGAGTCAAGGCAGCAGTATAATGGATTTTTCCTCTTTCCATTTTTTTCCTTCTTTTGCTTGTCTGCCTACTACATTATGTATTCTGCCAACTAATGCATATACTATATGAAGTGGCAAGTTAAGGTGTGAAAACAAAGGATTAGATTTTTTTTTTTTTTTACATTTCTTTAAAGGTCTGTTGCTTCGAAAGCTAATAAACTCAGTGTTTCTGTTGGGCAGAGGAGAGATAACTTTGTCCTTGGCTCGCTCATAACCTCATCAGAATTGCTCAATGAATCACAGAGTGCCATAACTCATGACAGGGGCAGCTGTGATACAGTTAAGAACTACCCTCTGCGGAGATGTGGGAGCTGCATATTGGGTTTAACTGAGTAAAGAAAACATGTTAGGAGGCTCACATAAAACACAAGCACACACTTGAATTAGTTTCATTTAAAGACTTTCCCCCGATCTGTGGTGTGTAATATGCACAACTGAAACATCCACAAGGCTGGGTTTTTTTATTTTTATTTAATAGAAGTAGGCTGAAAAAATCTTTGATCTTTCTACAGTGGAAATCCAAACATTGCTCAGTTCACTAGGTTTGTCCACGTTATGTGGTATATTTACTCCAACCTAATTTAATAGTGTCAATCCAACTAATTTTGGAGTACTACAATGGAATTTTAAAATGTAGTTTACCCAAACCATGTAATTTAAGTTAGTCTAAAAATAACTGTGGTCCTCACCAGTTGATAACATTTGGCTCATTATAAAATAAAAAATACAAGAATGACAAACCAGGACTTTTAAGCAGCTAGAATCCTGTACCAGACGAGATTCGCCTACTAAAAGTCCCGCAGCTGTTCTTCTGAGTTCACAGATATTTCCAGACTGTTAAAAGAATATGAGAGGCTACACAGTGGAAAACTTGGTCCTGTCCCAACTTTGTTGAGCTGTATTGCTGCCATCAAATTCACAATGAACTAATTTTTTTCTTAAAAAGCTCCATTTAGTTTCAACAATACTTTTTTCTGATTTCTATAGTGAATAAAATAAGGGTTTATGAGTCATGCAAATTGCCATGCTGCCGATTTGCACATCTCATGGTGCAATGATTCGCACTCTTACCTCACAGGAGGAAGGTCCTGGATTTGACTCCACCATCTGTCTGGGACATTTCTGTGTCGAGTTTGCATGTCCTCTGCACGGGTTCCCTTCGATTTCTCTGGCTTCCTCCCACAGTCTAAAGACATGCAGGAAGAGAATGGATGGGTGGAGATCTGCAAATTGTTCTATGTTATTACTTTTTTGGGAAGTGGGTTTGTATAAATGCATCTTACATGAAGATATGAGACTACCTATCCGTTCAGTAGTTCATAAAATGTGTGAGAAACTACTTCAGAAGGGTTCACATCTTTCATGTATCACTGCTTAGTAGCTAGTGTTGTAATGGTATTTACCATCAAACTGAAGACTGCTGCCAATGATGTACTACCTTGTTTTAGGTTTTAATATACATGTTCATAGTACACATTTTCATTGGATATACTGTTGTTCAGAACTAGTTTTCCCACTACAAATTGCCATTACCTTTCAGTAACTGAGAGATGCTAGAGGATAGATAAGTAGAAAGTAGATATTTTAGTGCCAGTTTAAAAATGCAAATACAACAATCCGTAATTTCAATATGGCTTTGATACTCAGAGTAAATTGCCAATTTTTTGTGAAGTTTCTGCCACTTTTCCCTTGCTATCACAACTGGCTAGTATGTGGACAATGGTCTTGAAATTTCTCCCTTGTAGTCCAGCTTTCTTTGCATACGCCTTCATAGAGTTTGCAGAATAACTATCCAGCCGGAAGAAGAACATGTACTGCAGATAGATTGTTGTGTCCTATTGAATTCTGCACTCACCTACAAAAGACAAAATAATAGGAGACAAAACTCAGTTTAACTCATAATAATACATTTCCAATTTAGATTTACATAGTGCCTTTTGAGAAGTCCCAGGATGCTGGGGGAGCAAGAGAAACAAAACCCCAAATGGATCTTACATTTTACACTAACACTGTGTCTTTACGCAGCATAAATATAATCACAGAGTCAAATTATCTTAAATTTTACCTGCCTGGAAATAACCTTCATGGCCCCTGTGTTTGGTACACACACTTACACAGACACATGCGTAATATTCCTTGGGAAGACTTTCCAGCTTAACATGTCTCAGACAAACTCAGTAAAGGCTGAGCTCCTGGTTGTGGATGAGAACTGTGCAGCAAACAGACTTACATTGTGAATTAACAGGATTAAATGTTTTAAGAGGCTTGACAGGTAAACCTGAACCTGCCTGCCTAAAGACTGAGACTGACTCTGAGCTACTTTCAACCACTTTGAAGTCTCTAACTATCTCATCCATGACTGGCATATCAGAGGGCCTGTACAACACACACTACAGCAATACAACACTGTGATTTGGCATGCACTGCCAACCGGCAACTGCAAGCATGGAAAAAGGGGAGGTGTACACTTGCACACTGTGAAACACACACAGATGAAACACGTGCAAAATTATGGTTTAGGCACACGAGGTGTTTGACATATTACCAGCTTTCAGTTTTGCAAAGCCTCACCCCAGAGAAATCTGTATGTATTTCAGCTACTCATCTAATTTGCAGCTTTGGCACGAGGCTCACAAGACACGCAAAACACACATTCAAAAGACTAGAAAAACACTAATTTTCAGTCATTATAAATCCACTTCAGACACTGTATAAAAAGAAATAGATAGCTTTAATAACCTTCTACCACAGAGATATAGAAATTAAATAAAGAGAAAATAAAACAGTCCGTCAAAGGAAAAGAGACATTTTACTCCTCTCCTGGCTCAGTGAAATACCTTTCTGTGAGAAAACATAAAAAATGATTTGTAAGTCAATAATGCTGTAGCGGGGAAAAATCTGACTTAATATTTTTACTAACAAGACTTGAGAAACTTCAGTCACATCCGTGCTAGACTGTTTTACTGAGAATAATTTAAGTTAAAAGCATGCAATTTTTTTTGTGGCTTACATCAGGTTACCTGATTGTCAACAACCAACACTGAAGTTAAAAAAAAGGGATAATCTAGAAATCCCTTTTTAATGTGTCCGCTTTTGATTTCAGAAGATTGAGTTGTGGGAGAAAGCAGGACAGGATTTGGTTTTTGAGGGCCAAGAGGAACTGAATGAAATCTAAACTTTAGAAATTGCATGTCACACTTTTAAGAGACTTAAACATATACTCTAAAAGTATATACTGCTCAGGGCTACAGTGGAGTGCATGAAGAGAAAGTGGTGTGGTGGTTAGCACACTTTGCCTCACAGTCCTAGGTTCGAATCCACCATCTGGCTGGAGCCTTTCTGATAGACACTTAATTCATCCCCAGTTGGAACTTCACACTCTGTCTTCATGGATACTTTCTCCCACAGTCCAAAAAGGCATGCAGTTAGTGGCATTCTAAATTGCCCATAGATATGAGTGAGTGGTTGTCTGTGTCTCTATGTTAGCCCTGCGACAGACTGGTGACCTTCCAGGGTGTACCGCACCTCTCGCCCGATAGCAGCTGGGACGGGCTTCAGCCTCCTTCCCTGAATGGGATAAGTAGAAGAAGAAGTAGCATGTTGCATATTCAACAGTACTGATGCTAAAAATGCAACATCAACACGTCATGTGTTCAGAGATAAAATGAGTTTTAGTTCAAACACCCTACTAATATATATCCTTTTAAGTTACATTATGTCTCCAGCCATTTTTACGATTCCCGCACTTTCAAAATTTAAGATATTAAGTAAAAATGCAAATGATTACTTAACAGTGTTGATTTTTCATTTTAATTTAAGGTATTATATTTTGGGTTTTACAAATGAGCCATAACTAGTATATAATCATTGAACAGAGAATATACTTTTGTGAAGGCTTTTTTTTTTTCCTTGACACATGGCAGTGCATCAATCTCTGTCTTGATTGTGGACTGTTGGTCATACAAAAAAGGAATTCAGAGACATCACTTTGATCATTTATACACTCTGATTAGGGGTTATGCCCATATTAGTGGTACACCTAGCCTGAAGTGATGCCTGAAATGATCGGTGTCAAAGAGTTTTGTATTTCTGACATTTTTTTCTTTTAGATATAGACGTACAACCTTAACTTTCTATTATATCTTAACTTTATAATACAAGTACAATTGTATGCATGTTTCTGCAGGGACACTCCAGCAAAGACAGATAATCAGCACTTGCCTTGTTGTGGATAATACTGGACTTTGTGGATATTTTTTGTGGGTTGTGGAAAATAAAAGGAAACCCACATACATCTGGTGCTGGCATATTTAAGTATAAAAACAAAGAAAAAGTCTGAGCCAAAGTCTGGGCTACCCCAGCCTACTTACAGCAGACTTCAGGCTTTCTTTGTTCCTTATTCCATGTGGAACATATGTTTGCAAATAGCGTTGGACTAACTTTATCAGTCCAGGAACTTTTTCAGTCATTGCTACCAGTGCTAAAATATATTTAAGAGCAAAGGGAGCATCTCTGAAATAGGATAAGCAGGATTTTCCCTCTGTTTAGGAATTTTTTTTGTGTGTGTGTGTGACAAAAGGCTGAAACCACAATATGAATTAACAAGTTTCTTCATCTGGATGTTGACTTTAAAAGACAGAGCGTACACTGTGCCATACATTGGATCACTTGTTGTCAGACTCTCTGTAAGAAAGAGCTATTTTTTTGTCATCTTGGACGGGCACTAAGTTGCATTGTAAGTTACACTGTAGCTGATTTTAACTTGTGTCTTTCTGATTAAAGTTCCACTAAAAATCTGTGCTTGTGCTTCAGTGTGGATCATTTTCAGTGGCAGAGAGGCAGCGATCAAAATCTTTTTAATGGCTTTGTTTTGATCAGTCATTACAGAAAAGGAAGCCTCAGACAGACAGTGGATCATTTTCTTCCCCCGTGTTTTCAGAGTGATTGCTATATGTATCCACTAATCAATTTTTTTGATTTTTGACTGTCACTACATTTCAGAAAGTGGCTACCCACTTACAGTGACTTTACTTGCTTGCTGTGAGCTTCTCCCAAAGTGGATAGCTTATAAAAGCTATTGATTCCTTTGTTAACAGGAATATACACTATGTTGTTTTAGACTTTAGACTTTTTATTGAACAATATCCTTTGCATCCAAAACATCTTGTCATTAGTTTTGGTTTACATTATGACGCACAGAAGTAATATAATGGAAGAGCAACACAGTACCTGCCAAGTACTTTTAAAAAAAACCTTTTCAAGGCTTTTTTGAAGTTTTAAAGGCAATGGATGATGTTTTCTTCTGTTAACTGTACTTTCCATGAAGCATGGCACTATTTCTAAAAGCACCCTCACTACGTTTAGAGCCAGGGCAACTTGAGGGAAGCTGATGGCTACTGTCTTTACTCTTAAATAAATAAATAAATAAATATTTTGTGACTACATTTGATTGGCAATTCTAATAATGTAAAACAATTACAGATTTTCTGATTTTTGAGGCACTATTTTTATGACAGTGTGTGAAGTAAACTGGGATAAATCTGATTTAAAACACCCACTTTGGTTTATGATCCTATATATTTTGTTTTTTATTTTAACCAAAACTTGTATTTTTGTATATTTTAGTATAAACTAGTATTTTTGCCAAACCCAGACTAAATTAAAGATTAGATTAATGATTTTCCCTAACTTAGAAAAAAAGATTAGACTTTGTACACATTTTATTAATATTTTGATGTGTTTGTACTTTTTCTGGGCTGTAAGCACTGGTCACTGGGTGTGTAGCCTCGAGCGTTTAACAGGATGCAGGTGAGAAAACTACTTTGCACACAAATTGTCGCAAACCCGAACAACTTGTAGGTGGGTGGTATTACCACAGACCTCCTTAAAGCTTTAACAGTGACACATTTGCTCCCTCTCCACTTGGATCTTCCGTTATATTATTAATTCCTCACTCAGGAGAGGGAGTCGCCTGCAGCTAGTATCAAAGGCCTGCGCAGACACAGCACTTCCTCCTTTATTAACAAAACGACTCTCAGATCAAGGCTGCATGTCACGTAGACAGTATCAAGAAATAAGCCAGAATCGAACATCTTAAGAAAGAAACAAAGTGCCATTCTATTGGATCAGTCCATCAGTCCAGCTAAGTCATGCATGTTTTGTCCCATTTTGCATTTCTCTCAATCTTTCTCCCAAACTCACACACAAAAACACCTTTTTAAAACAATCTTTTACCACCGTAGATATTTGATGTAAGTAAGTCACAGAGTTATTAAGGTGGGCGGGGACAAAATATTCCTACTCCAAAAGTAAAATATGTATCCATGCTGTAAGGACAAGTTCTCAAATGAGAGAAATTGCAATCAAATTCTGATGCCACGTAAATGTCTAAACACAGAATGCATATAACATATTCTACTTTATTCTGAAGTAATCACAGTCAGAGCAGTGCAGTGAATGCTTGCATTTACAATTTTCTTACGTCCTTCGCAGTAAATTACAACAGCCCCTCATTTTGTGACATTTCAAACCTGAATATTGCAGCCAAGAATATCTCAAATGCCACTATTACTCATAAAGCTTTGAAGCCAGCAGTAACAGTCTGCATGCAGCAGAATGCAGTCGTTGCTATGGAAGCACAAGTCTGCGTAAGACTGGCCCCAGAAAACTTTTCCCCATTTGAATTTTTTAAGTGACTCCCTTCTTTTGAATTTAAACATGGAAACTCACCACTTTACAGAATCTTGTTATCCCCCATTTCTCCATTGGATATCTAAAGTCATCGGCTGTCAAAAAACATAGTAAAATACTTTAAACATGTAGATATAGATGCACATGGGTTATTTCTATCAGAGAGCAGGAGAAAATAGTGACCAAATAGTGAATCACTGTTTGGTGAGATGAACTAAGGTAGGGTTTAAAATGCGGTATCTCTAAAATACAATATCTCAAAAGCACATGTTGAAAATAGAAATGCATTGAAAAAGCATGACATAGTAGTAGCAGTTGGCCTTCTGGTCCCTGACCACACATTGTAACCCACAAGAACTTACGATCTTACTTGGACATCATTAACATCATCGCTGACCTTACATAAATATCACAACACCATGAATTTAATATTAAAGCCCCATACTAAAAACCAGCTGTGGATTTTAGTATGTCTTTAGAGATCCCACTGCTTTAAAATGTCAGCTCTCAGTCACAAAGGTGCTTTTTTTATGGACTGACTTTTCAAGTACATTTCACTTCTGGCCACGCCCCCATGCATCTTCCAGGATTCAACATGATTTAGAGTGCCACGGAAAGAAAGGCACTAAATTGAAAATATATTATCTTACATTGCGACTGCTTAAGCTGCATATAAGATAAAGATGTGTAATTTCAATGGTATGTCGCAGTAATAAACAGTGTTGGGCAAGTTACTTTGAAAAAGTAATTAGCTATAGTTACTAGTTACTTCTTCAAAAAAGTAACTGAGTTAGTAACTGAGTTAAAATATTATAAAAGTAACTAGTTATTAGGAAAAAGTAATTATTGTGTTACTTTAAAAAAATGTTTAACCCTCTGGGGTCCAGGGTATAATTGGCCGTTTTTGACTACTTTTGATTTTACCTCTACATTACACCTTTAAAAACTATTTACCTCGCCTTGTTTGGTATCATTCTTTTCAGCACAACCTCACACGTGTTTTTAATAACGATTTCAAACTATTTACAGAACAATCAGGTGTTCTGCATCAAATAAGATGCCACACAAATTATTTGTGACACTCCAAAAAATAATTTCTGTCTACTGTAAGACA
>VUQG01000581.1:0-13682 GCA_015106755.1 Etia nguti
TTTTCAATGCTCCTGTGCGTTTCTCATTTGTATGGCTCTTGTAGAACAGATGCAGTCAAAGCCCCAGGGCAACAAGGTCTCAACCATACCCCCGGCTGTGCTTGTGTTTGTGTGTGTGTGTATGTGTGTTAAAGAGTGAGCAAGCCTACATGCTGACATGTCTCAGGGAGTATGAATTTAGGCTGTATTTGAGTTGTGAATGTGGTGTATTGTGCATGGGCATGGGCATCAGTGTGTATGTGTGTCCTGTTCTGTCTGTCATAGATAAGACTCAGTGGGGCGTAGCAGAGATCCAGGAGAGCCACTGACAGCCAGTGCCCTGTGGACACCATGCAGAGTGTGTGTATTGGTTATGTGTGCGAGTTCCCCAGGAATATGGCCACATTTTTCTAAGTCTCCCTCGGTGGTCATAAAGCTGATTGTAGTCCAAGAATTAGACCTAGCAGTGCCACTGCAATGTGTAAGGGTCTCTGAGTGTGTATGTGTGTGTCTGCATACTGTATATGTGTGTTTGTCCATAGAGCTTTCAGTCCCCCAAAGCTCATTCCCAGCATCTTCTGTGTGTCTGTTCCCTGATAAGGAAATCAATAGGAGAGTGGACAGCTCAGCTGTATGTGTCAGATCTCTAGAAACTCACTGACGCTCTGAACTCCCACTGGGTGTGAACACAACACAACCTTCAATTTATAAAAATAACTGTTGGAAAGTGTGTTTGACTTCCAAGTGAGGAGTTTTATTCCAAAATGAGATGTCAAACATTTAAAAGGCAGACAAATGTGATGTCAAACATTCATACGAGAATCAATTTCCAAGCTTTCCAAGCAGTTGTTTGCGATAATATTTGCACAAATGATGCCGTCTTCTTAAAGCCTTAACTTATCTACAGGCACAGTTCATTCTGTAAACAAACCTGACATTCATTTTAGATGGTTTATGCCCTCAAGATATTAGGGAGGCTTTCATAGGAGGCATCTCTATGAATAATTGAGCGCTAAGAGCTGCATGAAGTTTGACATAGAACACAAGTGTCGGTACAACCAGCTGTAAATACTTATCAAAATTATTCAGTGAAAAATACAACAAGGTAATGCGAATGTCATGACTGTTTTTCCACTGATAGCTTGTGAAAATGTGCATTAAATGTAGATCAACATGGAATTAAAACACATCAATAGAGTGCAAGATATTATTAGTTTTTTGTCCAGATAAATAAAATAATTAAAAACTAAATAGTGAAATAAAACCCAATCACTGTGATTTATGAAGGTCTTATTATTTGGTCAAGCTGCCTTTGAGGAAGCATGGGAAGAAGTGTATCCAGTAAATTTTGGAAAAGGGAAATCAAAATGTAAAAGTTATCTCACCAGCTGTCATGGTAATGTGGCCAAATGTGTTTTTTTTTAAGTCATTACCTACAAAAAGTTTTACTCGTGTAATTTGATCTTTTTTCAGCATAAAAATAGATAGATTACTAGAACGTGGATTGCAGAAGAGCTGCACTGCACTGCTGCAGCTCAAAAAAATAACAAAAAATAACTAACAAATAAAATGTTTATTAGTTTATCATACTTTCATAAGTTTTGTAAAGATTAGCTCCCCGAGGAGAGAGAAAGTATAAAAAAGTGTGCAAAGTTGTTTGTTTGGCTACATCGGGGAGTGTGTAGGTGTCTGTGTGTGTGTGCATGGAATAAGAAGGGAAGCTTAAGCCAGTGTACACTCCGCCTGCCTCTTTAACCAGGTTCTTAGGGCTTGCCTTAGGGTATGTGTGTCTTTAAGCGTGTGTGTGTCTCTGTGTGCGCGTTGTGTTGTGTTGTGTACACTGAGCAGTTTGTCATGTAATTGGTATTCCATGTCCATTTCTCTTTCATGTGAATCTCCTTCTCTCCTTGTGTGTGTGGGTGTGTGTGTGCGCGTGTGTGTCTGTGTGTGTGTTAGTACAAGAGAGTGGACACTTCACACAGAATTTCTGAAGAGAAATATAAGTAATGCATGAACAGGTACGGTGAATAACGGACGAGAAGGACTGCGGGTGAGAAAAGGAACGAATTGGACAGAGAGAGGAAGTAAGAAGAGGGTCAGCAAGAAGTGAGGGAAGCAGGCAGGAGAGGATGCAGTAAAGGTGAAAAGTTGAAATCAGAAACAGGACAGCACTCTAGATGAAGGAGTAAAAGAAAAACTAAGTGTTTACAGCAGAGTTCAAAAGAAGAAGGGACAGGACCACAGAAAAAAAGGTGAAATGGGGAAAAACGTAAGAAGAAGGTCTGGGCGAATTAAAAGCAAGTAGATTTAATTTATCACTGCAATGATAACAGAAAAACAACAACAACAACAGTAAAAAAACAGAAGTGAGAAGCAAACGGAGGAGTAGGGAAGTCAAGCTGACAGGTTCAATCCCATCGACTGGTTAGCGTGGACAAACATGTCCACTAAAGTTGTCCTGCTGTTTTACTTTTGCTAAGCTGACAGATTTAGGATTAATTCTCATTTCATTAAAAACCACTGGAAAATATTTTCGTGAAACTAAGAAGATCAGATAGTCTCCTCATTGCTGTTTCTCAGTTCCTTTCACCTTTTGCCAGCTTATCTCTCCAGCAGCTCATGTTAAGCAAGCAGGTAGAAGTTGACTGTCATCTTTATGGACACTTTGACGGGACTGTAATGTGGCGCAAACTCACAAATTCTAGTGAAAAAAGATTAAAATCAGAGGCTGTGTCTACCCTCATAGTCATAATTACTATGAAAAAATAACACATACCGCTGAATTGTTTCCCTGGTGACAGCATTATGTGAAACCTTGTCAGATACACTCCATACGACACGAAGACCCATCATAGTCTGTCAGACCAACCGCTGTGGTCTGAGAGGTACTGATAACACAATCTATCCTTATTTATTCAATTTCCATAGTGTAATATTTTTTTGTTTTAGAGCAAAAAGTTTCAACAGCATAAAGACAGTGTATGCAAATATTGAAAACTGAGCAATTATTACTTTTGGTCAAATTTAAAAAAGGCATAAAAACATCTGGACAGGGGCACGTTTCTCTGTGTGTTTCATAATGCTCCAAATGTTTTCAGTGGGTGAAAACAGACCTTTATACAGGTCTGCAAAATGGGGTTTGGCATTATCTTGCTGAAACAGGCTTCTGGATGGCACCGTGTCACTCCTAAACCTGTATATACCAGCAGCATCAATGTGGTTATCACCAATATGTCATCCATGGCACTAACACTAACTTTTGCATCAGTCAGTCTCAAGTGAGCTTGAGCGTATAGAGGCTGGCAGCCTTTCCAGATCTTGTTCATAAATGTTTTATTGTTTGCACAATAGAGCTTTTAACCTCCCCATCTTACGTTCTAAGACACTCATCCCTCTCTGGGACTTCTCCAGTTGGTGGCATCAATTTCAAAATTAGCTTATATTCTTAGAAAAACAGCCACATTTTACATTTGTAAGACTGAGTGCAGGATTTTACATTGAAATGAATGTTTAAAACATTTAAGAACTCATCTAACATGTTTACATAGTATCATTAATGGCAACATTAAACTACCTTAAACATGTAAACACTGTTCTGTTCCCTGAAAACCCCCAAGCTCTCCTACTGGATCTGTTGTGCATTACATGACTAAAGCGTAATTTGATATGAATGTTATGATGTAAAATTGGTTTTCTCTATTTGATTTTATTTGCTTATTTGTGCCAGGTACTTTCTTGGTATTTGGTGAAATAATTCCAAATAAGTTTGGCCAATACTAAGTCATGTTTACTATAATTTCACAGTAGTTTTACACTGTACTGCTATGACAATCGGTGCTGACTACTTGAGCTACAGGAGCTGCTATTTGCAGGGGAAAAACAGCTTTTATCAAAAGTAAGTGAAGCCGAGTGGGGCTGTGCCAGGCAGTGGAAATAAGGCTAAAACCAGGAGATACTGAGGACAATGGGAGGACAAGTCAGTAGACCGAGTTTACACCGAGTTGATGAGTGAGTCAGAAATTTTCCCTTCAGGTAGAGTACATTCACAATAGTGAATACCCATATTAAATTTGAAGCACACAGGGCTGGGCCGTCAGAATAAAACCATGTGAGGTAAAAGGTATGTCTAGAAGCCCAAATTGAAAAAATAAAATAAAATCTTTGTCTCTTAAATGTTGTCCGACCTAAAAGATGAACAAAAACAATAAAACTGACCAAAAGCACAAAGAAAACATCATAGTTATGAATTATATGCTTTTAAGTGTGCCTAGGTCCAACGGGTTTGTTTATCTTGCATGTTCAAAGATTTAAGAGAGTACCATTTAAAAATGTGACATCCTTATGAACTTTTTTCGTTTTGGATTGCTGCATTTTATAACAATGAATGATCTGATATCTTAGTTCACATGACAGGGGCAACAAAAAGAATCCCTTGATATTTCAGCTGCATAGTCTGATAACTGTCATCAGTAAACCCCTGCCTGTTGATCTTTAAATGATAAGGAAAATGAATTGGTGTCTTTGCAGTGTTCTTCAGCTCGCTTAAATTAGAGGTTAGAAGTGACACCAGCTCTTGTGAAATATCTCTGCAATTTGCATAATTACAGGGCTTTTTCAAAGAAAAAAAAAGTAATGACTAAAACTGTTGGTTGACAAAATTACATCACTTTACAGACTGGTGCTCTGTGTTCTAGAAACACTGAGCGATGAACCTGGAAATCAGAGATAGAGAAGTTTGAAATACTTAAAAAACTATCCAGTATAAATTTGTTCCACTCAAAAAGCTGCCATGTGGCAGTTATCATTAACACTTGGCGAATTCTGTTGATCTTATCCTATCTGAATTATGCTAATCTGTGCGCATGTGAGTGTGTACGTGTGTCTTATCTTTGCTATGTGAGATGAACTGAGATGAAGTTCAAGGACCTGCGAAATGGACCTGCAGTGTATTACTGATAAGACAACAATTTACAAGGAGATTAAGCAAAAAGAGAAAAAAAAAAACTAATATGGGAAAAGACAGAAAAGAAAATTGTCTTTTCAAACTTTCACATTGTTCAAAACATATCCTTTAACAATATATTCAGATTTTTGTAAGTAAAAGGCGACTCCAGCTTATTTAATAGCTACTTGATAAAGTTCATTTTTGAGGATTTCATTTTGCGTGTATTATTAAAAGGAAAGAAAACCCATATAAACAGGCCAGATAGAGGGAGAGGAAGCAGTTCATGGACAAAAGAAAAATTAAATGGCTTCTTTCACCCTCAGTTATTCTCTGTTATCATCTTGACTGTCATTACTCCTTCTTGCTCCACTGTTGAAATGGGAGAAAAACAGATTTTGGCAGAGTGATTGTCATTTTTGGTGCAACAGATTTTTCCATCTTTTCCGCCACTGGGGTGATATATTTTCTCTCCTCTGGTGGGCTGAAGCCTAATATCACCCAGTCTTTCACCCACTGCACACACACACGCACACACACACACACACACACACACACACACACGTTTGCAATCTTATAATCTTTCACTTTCCAAGAACATGGCTGAGTTACAGTCAAAAGTACTTTTAGATTTGCCACAAACGATAAATCTAAAGGAAAATACACACTCAGAGAAACTAATATTAACAGCATCAAAACTATAACCTCTAACCGGGACAGGTCCAATTTCATGATGGCTAGGGGTGCTTTGTTGCTGCACTCTGGTTAAACTGGTAATGAAAAGTTCCGGCTTTTATTACCACTCTTATCAAAAATGATTTAAATAGAATAACTAAAAATAATGAAAGCAGGGATTGTCTCTCCCACATTATAAAAAACACTTTTTAACAACTTTATACACAAGTAAAATGTTAATAAGTATGCTGTATCTAGACAGTAGCAGAAATAATAAAATTGCAAAAACAGTAGTGTATGTAGCATCATTAGCCCATCTTAAAGTACATTTAAAAAAAAAAATCTATTTTTGACTCTAATTAACATGTAGCTTAGTTTTCATTAATTTGTCAGTGGAAAATTCTTACTGTAAGAGTACAGAAAATAACATGATGCTAACAGTCAAATGATAATCTGTGTTCTGTGTTCAGTCTTTATTTTTGTGCAACATTGGTTTTTCCATTGACACTTTAAACAGTCTGTGGTTACATTCAATCTGAGGTCCACTTAATCTGTAAAATGTCAAAGTGTGAAGTCACAGTTTTTTGGTTTTGTAGGAAGGCTGGTTAATATTCATGTAAATAACATATATGTGGTAAATACTAGTTGTATCAAACCTCTACAGGTACAGATTGTACATGCTTCGTTTTGGCTGCCAAATAGGTTAATTATATACGTATGTGTGTTGAAACGGGAGGGCGGAAAGTGAGCACTTTTGTCCTGCAGGTGTTGATGTGAGCATATGCTGTTTCATGACTGTGGTACATACAAGTGGAAACTTAATGTGTCTTTTTTTCTACCTAGCTAAAAGGGAGCGAGACCACTATGGACATAAAAAAAATGCCTACAGTTTTCTCCTTTTATGAAATGTTCACTCAAAGTTTGTATTGAGCAGCAGTAGATGTTTTTGATTGCTGCCAGCAGGTGTGTCAAAAATTCATCTACTGAAAAATTCAATTTTGAGATTATTTTCTAAATCTCCATTAGATAAAAGACAAGTAGGGCTAGTATGTATGTGTAATCTTTTAATCTCTCTCTCTTAAAATGAGAAAATAGAAACTATGTAGGCTTTTGGTTTTCTGAATACCCACTGGACATTTTGAGAAAGTCTAGTCTAAGTGACCTTGAGGTCTTACTAATGGAGAGAAACTACTATAGACAGAAAAATCTCTACAATGCAAGCACAGACACAGAAACAGCCAATGCTTTTTGGTTTGCACAATTCACAGTAACACTAATAAAAAATACATTAAGTAAAGCAAACTTAGCACACACAAGGAAATTTTTTCCCACTGTACAAAGAACAGGACTTAAGTTCTTTTGTTTTTAGCTTATTTGTCTTGACATAGACACATCATGAGCCTTCTTTAAACACCATGCTGGGATTGTAATACAGTGTAGTAAAAAGTAGATCCATATACTTTGTTCCCGCAGGGTGTAGTAACACGAAGCACGATGAGTCTTCAGACAACAAGGCTCCAGAATACAAAAGATAAAACCTTTTGGGGCTGCGACTGCTGCAAAAACATAGACATAAATACTTACACAGTGGTCTTTATGGGCCCAGAGTTACAGCACTGTTTGCCCACTGTATCCCAATTTCTGCTTGTTTTTACTACAGCAGGTATGTGGCTTCTGCAGAGGCATAACCGAGCTCTGCAGGAGGAGCTCGGTGGAAACTGTCTATTCTCTCTTCTTGTTTATATTCATATCTAACTTTCAGTAGATGGAAAGCATTTTTAACCATTCAGCATACAGTTTGTGGTGTTTGTGAAATGCGTAGCACCCTGAAGTGTCCTGACACACACAAATCACGAGAGATTCTGACTCATAAAAACACCCGAAAAGCTGTTATTACAATTATTTTTTTACAGATAAGTTTCAGTGATTTTTCTGCATTTTTCAAATATCAAAATTTGGTTATAAGAATAACTTTTTGGTAACTTAACCTGTAGGAGATTTTAAAAAAAATAACGATTGTGTCAGGTGACATATGCTGTTACGTTTCTCTGTGTGTTTTTGAGTCTTGTAGGCATTCAGAGTGCCTCGGACACGTTCTGTTTCCCGTATGAATGACAGAATTATTGTTGGCTGCTGCATTTTTTTTACTTTGTAATGCAATGTTTTATGTCTTGGGAGTTTTTTAAAAGGCTAAAACAATGAATGTGAAAAGCAAAGTAGATATGCAAATATAATTTGTGCAGGTTTAGAGAAGTCATTTAACTAACAAGAGCTGCATTTGAAGACTCTTGTAACACAATTTTAACAAGGGCCTGTCTGCCAATCATAAAAAGAAAAGAAAACTCAATGTCAGAATTTTTTCAGAGTACTGATTGCACAAGGGTCATTTTCAGCTCGCTGGTGCAGCTTTTGTCCCGCTACTTTTTTTTAAGCATTGTTCACTCTCACCATTTTGACAACATTCCTTCATTGTGTTTCTTTCCTCACTCGTTCTCTTTTTTACTTTTCTTTTACATACATGATAAAATCTCTCACCAGTTGTAGTTTTCGGTTCTACCTATATGCTCCCAGTCTCCATTACTCTCAAAAAACCTTCTTTCTGCTTTCTTCTGCCCTTCACTCACCCACCTATCACAGTTCATTAACATCACTGTTTGAAGTCAAGGCTAAAGCTGTTGATTAGCAATCAGAATATGTTTGTAGTATTTCGAATTCATTAGAGATCTCTGCATATGCTTGCAATACATAGTCTAAATGTACTGAAATGCTTGTGTGTGCTTCTTACTAGTTGTTGTGTTTGTATCTCTGGTTTATCATTCAGTTCCAGTTGCGGTATGTGTAAGTACAGTCATGTATTTGTTTGTATTTACATGCAGACCCATGCTTCATTTTGTGAGGGTGCATTTGCATGCATATGTACAAGAGGTACTAGAGTCAATTTTTTATCAGCAAACGTCTGTGTCTGTGTTTCTGAAAATGTGTGTTCGCTCCATATCATCGTGGGTACCAGGTTGCATGTCACCGGGTGGCCTCTGTAACTCTCTGCTGCAAATGAGCTGGCAGAGGGAGAAATGGAGAGATGGTGGGAGAAAACAGAAGGAGCAGGGAGTGATTGATTGATTTTGCCTTTCTTCCAGTGGAGTAACATCAGGAGAAGTTGTTGAATATAAATGATGTTAATGAACAGTTAAGTCTATGTTAAAGCACTTGTAGTAAAGGTTGACAAGCTTCTTTTAAAGGAAGGTGTCAGTAATTTGGCGTGTTTAACTCATTTACTGCAATACTAAAAAAAAACATATATTTTCTAGCCTTTCAAATAGATGAGACTATTTTCCTACTGTGAGTTACGCTTAAAAATTTTCTGGGAAAAGTAACATCCAGTTTTGTATGACTACTGCAACTGAACACAGCTGTAGTATCTTGAACGTTACCTAGACTTCCTCGCTATATTTTCTAGCTAGAAAAAGCTTGTCTACATCATTGTTTTACATGACTTATCTGTTGATAAAAGGCAATATCCTAAAAACAGAATTGAGAGATTAATAAGAAAGCCAAGAGGAAATAAAACTAACTAGCCAGCAAGGGCAGCTTAAACTGACTGACTGAAGACTTCTCATTCTGGAGCCCATTTTTTATCGTACTGAACTACATAACCTAGCAACCAATTTTCACTGCACCATATGTTTATAATGCTGACATCAAGAGAGATAATGGTTGTGATCGTCCAAACATCAGACAGGCTTTAGACACAGATAGTGTTTTTCTTAAAACAATGTTGGGTGGCTGCCTGTTTCACACCATTTGGTAACCAAATTTCATGCAGTCAAATGACACTGGATGAAAAGAAAACATGCATTTGGTTACTTCATTACAATAATGTGATGGCTATTTCTTACTTTGCAAAAGATGGTTTGAATGGACCTCTATTGTTCGCAGAAACATCATCAATGGCATATTTTTCCCTTCATACTGAGACCAATTTTGAGTGGGGGAAATGACATTTAAACTGTGTTCATTGGACAAAAGACTGTAACAAAACTGTTATGTGTATTTTGGGATTATTACAATAGTGATAATTGGTTTTATTTCACTGTATCACTATTTTATGAAGGAAAATATAATTTTTTTATCTCAAGAATCAAAGTTTATGTTTGCTAAGAAAGGAAATATTTTGACAGAAACACATGCATTCAAATACATGCAAAGCACACCAAACCTCTCTTAGGCATACACAGAGATGCTTATTGTCTGTCACTCTCTCCTACACTCACAAATGCACACACACGCAGACTCAGACACACACACTTAGCCTCCATATAGTTGAGATGGATGAGTATGCAGTAACTGACAGTTGATTCATCGGCCCCGCAGCCACCATACATATTCTAATGCAGCCTTGAGGAAAGTAAAAAACTTGGAGAGGGAAATCAGGACTTTTGCTTTTAGACTGCAGGAGTAAAGGGACCATTATTCTTACCCAGCATAACGTAGCTGTCAACTGACAAAGCACCTGTCATGACAAAGAGATTCATTCTCAGAGACTACAAACTTCAATCTTTAAATGACTCCTTTAGTGTTTTCAGAAGATTACTGTGTAGCGTAAGGAAGCTTCATTTTCAAAAGATGTTTAATTGGCTGGTCCTCTTTTTGCACGTGTGCGCTTCTGAGCATCATTGCCTCCATCTTAATAATCAATGATCAGTTTTCAGGCTGATCCATGTGTAGATGTCTCAAAGGTTCTGTATCACAACAAAGCTCCAGGAAACTGATTTTTATTTTTATTTTTTTACCTAAAAGAATATTACAGTGTGATTATGACTCACACTTTAAGGACACAAGAAGTTAATCCACACTTGGACAGCATTCTCTTGTTTCTAGTGCAGCTCAGGCACATCTTATCCTTCTGTTAGAAAGTGGGTCATGACCGCTGTTCAAGGTGCTGATATAGAGGTCTTCCAAGAAGTGGGAGCTGCCCATACTAATTACCATAGTTCATAATGATGAACAGAATTCTCACAGGCAATGTCTGATGGCCAGTAAAAAAATAACTCCATTTAATTTCCATGCCATTGTTTCCATCTGCTCCTGTTGCTCTTTAACTGAGCCTGTTGTTGAGTCACACTACTGTGCCTTCACGTTTTGTTTTGAAAGTCAATATTACTATGTATTTGTCTTTCTCAAATAATTACATTTCCAGTAGATTGCATATACCCAATGTCTTTTTTCCTGAAAACAGAAGCTCATTTACGTGGTCTCATACTCACCATGTATTACACATTCATATGTGATAGTGGGGAGTATGAAAAGTCCCTTGTGGCATTGGTGTTTAGTAGCTGAAACACTTTAGCACTTTATATACTTTTACGGAAAGTCGTTTTGTCAAATATTTAAATTTCCCCATTATATATAGTATTTTTCAAGTACAGCAAATGGTCTGCTTTTAGTTACACTTCTTTTCATGTGGGTGAGAACTTTTCTTGTCTGTGTCATTTCAAAGGTTACTTTCATTTTGAAAAGATATTATCTATAAAATGTGAACTTGGTTTGGACAAGGAGAAAAAAAAGGAAAGAGTAATAAAACTTCATGCTTTTAGGCTTGACAGATGCCATTATTTCAAAGTAGCTGTCAGCAGTGTGTCAACAAAGTGATGGATTAGTGCTACAGGTAAAGAATTTGACATCTCAAATGTCCCCTTTAGCTTTAATGGTATCTATTTTCACTGCAAAAGGTGAAGTGCATGTTAGCGGCAGAGTAATTCTTGAATATTATATTAAAGGTTGATGGATTTATACACTTAAAGGTACAACATGTGTCTGTGAAAGTCCAAGGATGTGAGAAGTTGAGTCTCAGATAATGGATGGATGGATGGATGGATCCATCCATCCATCCATTATCTGGATCCATCCATCCATCCATCCATCCATCCATCCATCCTCTGCTGCCTATCAGGGGTTGCAGTCTAAACAGATCTCTCTCTCCCCAGCCACACCAGCTTTTCCTGGGGGACACCAAAACCCTTCCCAACCCAGCTAAGAGACATAATCTCTCAAACATGTCCTGGGTCTGTCACCCCCAGCGGGACATGCCTGTGGTCAACTAGATCAGTTGTCTAGAAATCATCCTAGTCATCAATGAGTGAGCTTAGGAACATAGATTAACTGGTAAATTAACAGTTCCAGCTCTGTATTTACCATACCAGATTAGCACATCTTATGCATCACTGCTGATGGTGCACCTAGTCATCTGTCAGTTAAATGTTCCTTCCTTTCCTTGCTTATGAACAACACGTTGACAGGCTAGAATTTCTCCACCTGGGGCAGCAATTTATTCACATGGCCTCAGATTTGGAGGTGCTAAATGTCATTGCAGTCACTTTACAGTTGGTTACAAACCACTCCAGTATAAGGTGGAGCTCACTGGTTGATGAAACCACATCATCTGCAAAAAAAGCTGAGACGAGGTCCAGAGATCACTGAACCGAAAACCTGGAACTCTTAGGAGTTTAACTTAGTCCCAGCAAACGAAGCGCTCTCTACAGTTGTATGGGGACCAAACAGTCTGTAGGTGGCACTGAATTGTGAAAAAATTACTTGCCTATATAATGAAAAGATAAGTGTTAGTTTGTTATTTCTGAAAATTACACAGGAAATCCAAAGAGAAGATTGGAGACATTCAGTCTTTTTGAGTATTAAATACTGGAACACAGCTGGAATTCTGTTTTTTTTTCATTCAGTTTTTGGCAACAGTAAATCCTGTAATTCATTCTACATTAACAATGATAAGGCCAGCTGCAGATATAATTACAGTGAAAATAAGGTGATATATTTTTTTTCCTGGTTGCTGTGTGACTTAGCTGTGTAATTTATCAGGGAGAAAAAACCTTTTATTGATGTATTCAGGAAAATATTTATTGATTATTTTATTTAAAAAAGAGAAAGATTTGAATTTACACCTAAATAAACATTTTTGTTTTTATTTCACAGCTCCACCCACTCCCATTGCACCTCCTGAGCTTCTTGCTGTAGGTGCTACTTATCTTTGGATCAAACCCAATGCCAACAGCATCATTGGTGATGGGCCAATAATCCTGAAGGAAGTGGAGTACCGGACCACTTCAGGGAACTGGGCAGAAACCCATGTGGTTGACTCCCCTACATATAAACTGTGGCATCTGGACCCAGACGTAGAATATGAGATCAAGGTCCTGCTTTCCAGACCTGGAGAGGGAGGAACAGGACCCCCAGGTCCACCACTGGTAACCAGGACCAAATGTGCGGGTAAGTAAGCACTTGTTTTTTTTCTTTGGTATTGCTTTGATTATTTTTTAAATTATTTTCCCATTTATGTTGCCTTTTTACGTATTTCTCAATTCCTTTTTTATTTACATTTCATTTGCATTTGCTTGGTTCTGTTTTGTCTTACTTCTGTTGGACAACTGTACTCTGATCCACTGATATACTCAAAATATGAATTTAATGCTCATCTCATTCATTAAGTAGAATCCTTGGGTAGCACTAATATAATAAGCTATGGTGACAGCATGACTTGGAGGCAGAGAGGTAAAAAAGGCTGATGAGAAAGATAACAAAGAAGGAAAAAATGAGAAAAAAGTGTTTCCTCTTACATCTTCTTGGGAAGAGAACACAAATCAAAGCTGATGATAATTGACGTGTTAAGAAGAAGCCCCAGAGATGAAGAAATGTTGGAGTGCATGGTTTGCAGAGACGAAGGTAGGAGAGGTTAGGTGGGGGCAATCATGGCCAATAATGAGTATCCCAGCGGGGGTGTAAGGACGCAATAAGTGGCAGTTCATTTGATAAAATGACAGCCCATCAGATCTCTGATGGCCTCTTATGTGTGTGTAGGTGTGTGTCTGTGTGTGTGTGTTAAGTGTGTTCTTACTTAGCAAGTAAGAAGCCATCATTCTCCATTCCAGCATTCTCTATGGACTCTGTACTTCTCTGTGTTTGCATTTTGCCATACAACTAATATTTTTCTTCTATCTTGGCCTTTTGACCTCTTTTTTTTTTTTTTTTTTTCATTTTTTTTTTTTTTTTTTTTTTTTTTTTCCTTTTTTTTTTTTTT